>ML288879.1:35867-119314 GCA_005239495.1 Nicotiana undulata
AAATGCTCCTAGTTTTAAACTCCTTTGAGTTCACTCATGCTATACTGAGCTTTTTATAACTGTATGGAAACCATCAGCTCTCTTGTTGTGATGGGTTTAATCCCAAGGAATTACCTATTCTCGTCACCTTCTCACTCACCTTTTTTTTTATCCTTACTCATTCCTAGCTAAAACCTTTTTTCTCTACCATACTTTAGCTTACGACCTACGCACATCTACTTATACTACTCGTAACCTTCCTTTTATCATGTTAGCACCATAGATTTCCTTTCACGCCTTCTCAATTGTCTTTCAATGTAAACAATTACTTTTCATGGTCGTTCTGCCATTTGCTACATGGATACTTGGCCTATCTTAGTGCCCATGAATACAGGAGTTCCCTGTAACTCATATGATCTCAATTATCAACTTTTGATTGATTTTTTCTTCTTCTTCCGTTCATTAGCTACGATAGGTGACACTTTCTTATGGAGTCCGTACAACATTATAGTGAGACTGTTGTTACAAGACCATTTCTACTTTAGTTCCCTATGCTTATATTGAAGCCTTCTTCCTTATTTCCTCAGCTAGTCTTTCGTTGTAGTACTTAGGGAAGAACTTCTAACTCTTATAAAGTTGAGACCTTATTACATTGTATATCCCACGGTATTTCTGATGTTCTTACTCGCCTATCATTATCCTTAGTTACTTACCTCCATGCCCTTGTGCTTGTAGGGTTTCTTCTGAATTGAAATTTCAGTTGTCTCCATTGTGGCACTCTCTTTTATTTCAGTAACACTTATATTGTACCTTCTACTACCCCAAATCATATCTGAATATTTTTTGAGGATTACGATTTTGTATCTAAGAGACTGAATTTCCTATTCTAGGTTTCACTATGTTTATCTTGCATCATCTACTTATTTTCCCATCTCCTTTTATCTAGCCATAACTAGGCTCTTCCTGAATCAACTACTGACTACCCATTGGTCCACTCTCAAATCTTTGTTTTATGTAACGCCTCTTAGGTTATGTCCTTTGTCGTAACTTACCTCTTGTACGAGATCCTTATGTATCAAGTGTTCATTCCCACTTATATATCAATATCATCAAGTGCGAAACCCTTATTGATTCTCCCCAACATCATGCTTGCATAATGTTCTAGAGTTATATTATATCTGTAGGATATGAATAAATGCAATCTTATTCCTTTCACCTTTTTACCACATTCTTCCTTTACCATTCGATATTTACCTCTTCATCTTTGGCATTTTGTTTCTACATCTTCACAGACATTACTTGCCTTGCGGTAACCCTTCTACACCAGGTATAATTCAATTTCGTACACACAAGGGTGACACATGGTATAACTAGCACATTTAGTCCCTTAAGCTTAACTCTGCTCATAATGCTTGCTTTAGGTAAGCGTCTTCGTGAATGACCTTTAAAGGTTATTCTTCTATTGTTCATTCTATTATTGTCGAAACACTATCTTTGAAACGATGTCAACTATTACCAATTCCTTTGATCCCCAATTCATGTTCGGTTTTTTTCTTGTTTACTATCCCATACTAATTTCTATTACTTGGGGGTCTAACGTTTCCTTATGGTAATCGCGTGTGAGTCACCAACTCATTTCTCGAAATGAGGGTATGGCTTTATGGCTTTATGGCTTATACTTTTGTATTGTCTGAAGGCGTGTGTCCTCCCATTTTATTTTTATTCACTTGACTATAGACTTTATCATTATACCATATTGTGATTTAGCGCTATCACTCACTTATCACCTCTTGCTCATAATGTTTCATTTACTCTCTTCTTATTCTCATGCTAATATCTCTGTCTATGGCCCTATTATAAAGACTTCAACATGACGTTCTTTCACATTTATCTCCACGTGCTTCATATCATTGGATCTTCGGGATGCCTAACATTCTTCTTTTTTTTTTCTTTTTGTTTTACTAGTGGCTGGAGTCATACTAAGGCAAATATTTATCCCTTCTAGGATACTAGTGCCTATCTTCGGAAATTTCTGAATATTCTAGTATTCATATCTGATTGTTCTATTCTAGAGTGACCATATGGCTATCTCAAAATGAGAACTATTACCATGTTCTGCACTACCCTTCAAAAATGTTAAATAATGATAACAATATATCAACAATTTTCGGTTACTATAACCCCAACTGGATCGTGATATCCTATCATTCTCTTAAATTATTTCAGTTAGCTCCCATAGGAAATAATTGAGATTGGTATGGACAATTTTAGATATTTCTGTTACCATTGAAAGCAACGAAAAAATGCTTATAGTTATCTGCCAGAATTATAAATACTGATAATATTTATTAACTAGGTACCTCGTACCCTTCTTTATCTTGCTTATTTTACTTGCTAAAAATCGTCTCTACATTCTGATTCTCTTATTTCTTCTTACCATATGGGTAGATAGATATTCTTTCCTTAGAGCTCCTTATTAAGAAACTAACACATCTTAGTACACACCTGACCTGCTGAAGCCCTCACATTTACTCATCATAAGTATGATGCAAAATTGAGTTTGTCACGACCCAAACTGGAGGATCATGACTAGCACTCGGGCCATATTTGCCGAGCACCAACGTANCATTGTGGTGGGGAAGCTGTGTCTACCTGTCTATCAGGACCTGCAGCACGACATGTAGCGTCCACAAATAAAAGGACGTCAGTACGAATAAAGTACTGAGTATGTAAAGCAGGAAAGCATAAATAAGAACAGTAATGTAAAGAGAGATGTAGGAGATACAACATGTAGCATCTGAGTGCTTCTAAGAGACCGTAACATGATATGCATGATACATATATACACATAATCTTTTTAAAACATCGGCCTCTGTGGGCATCATCATCATCATAGAACATTCGCCTCTGTGGGCATCATCATTATCATATCTCGATTCAGGTCGCGATGGCGCCCAACAGCGAGGTTAGGCCAGCCAATATAGAAACACTAAGTGTTACCATTCCTAGTTACGCAAATTTCATCTTTTAACCAATTTTAAACAGATATAAACATAGTAATGACGGGTGATGTGAAATAAAACTACAAGTGCGGAAAATCCTAGGGGCCTGCAAGGAAGTCGCCAAGAGGAGCAGCTCACTGTGAAGTATAGTCAGTCAGTCAGTACCTAGCCCTGGCCTGATAATCTGAACTACCAGCCTCCGGACCTGTATAGTCAAGTACAGAAGAAAATAAAGTGCAGCATAAGTACATATATAAATATGTACCCAGTGAGTATCCTGTCTAATCTCGAAGAAGTAGTGACGAGAGGTCGACTCGATACTCATAAGGTCCAACAGTAATAATGTAAATCAGGATGTAAGGCAAAATAGTAGACATGTAAACAATGCACCCCAATTGTTAAGAGAATACAGAGTTTCCAAATAAATATCGACAGCAGTATCAACTTCCCTGTCTCTTTTCCCATCCACCTGACACGTCATAAATCAGGAATTCGGCACCAACAGTCATGCGTACATAAGTGTTAAGCAACCGACTAGACTCAGGAGGAAGAATAGCTATGCACTGCAGGGGATCGACCGGCCCATACCATGAGTGCATGCTTCTAATGTAATCATATCAAGAAGAGCTATGCACTGCCGGGGATCGACCGGCCCGTACGATGAGTGCATTCTTACCAAGGGTCCAACTATGCACTGCTGGGTATCGACCGGCCCGTACCGTGAGTGCGGCTATCAATGTGATTACATCGTATCGTAATGTAACTTCGTCCATGCACTGTCGGGGATCGACCGGCCCGTACCGTAAGTGCACAATAAATCCGCCATGGCACACGGCCCACTCCTGTAAGAGTGAAGGAAACCATATGCCGCTCGCAGAATGTAAATTACGAGGCGGCCATCATGCACACACAAATGTAAATTTCAATTCATCACAAACCTTCCCAATTATTAAGTAAATGAAAGCTCAGGGATACAGTAGTATATCAAGCATGAATTTAAGCATATACTTCAATTTAAGGAAAAATACATGGCATGTTGTGGTCCTACACTACCCGGACATAACAATAGTAGTCGCTACGTAGGGACTCTCGTCACAAGGTACGCACGTAGCCCCCAAATACAAACATACAACACATAGAACACCTATGGGGACAATTTCCCTCTTACAAGGTTAGAAAGGAGACTCACCTCGTGACGATATCACCCCTCGGATCAAGGATGCGCCCGAATCTCCGAAATCTACTCTCGACGGCTCACAACTAGACAACCATGGTATAATTGAATCAATTTCAGTCCAAAGAAGGAGAATTAACAAGAAATTCAAAATCTAGCATTCTTGAAGGAACCCATTAACCGAAGCCTAAGGATCATGATTTTGTGATTTATACATGAATTCTTATCAAAATTGGATAATTCACCAAATTCTCAAAAGTCCCAATTTACTACCCTAAACCCATATTTTCCAATAATTTGCAGCTAATTCCCTTGGAAAATTCGTGAATTAAACTAGAAAATGGAGTGGAATTACTTACCTCTACTGGAACTGATCGCGGACAGATTTTTCCCAAGCTCCTAAGCCCTTTAATGGATTTTTAAAGTTGAAAAATGAAGAAGAACCCGAGTTTGGCACTTATATATTGCTGGCTACAGCGACTTCCGCACCTGCGGCCTGGGGCTCGCACCTGCGGAAATTCGACAAAGGGGCTGGGGTCACACCTGCAGAGGGGTTTCTGCACCGGCGGACCCGCTCCTGCGAATGAAGTTCTGCACCTGCGGAAGAAGGCGGGACCCCTGGTATTTCGCACCTGCGAGACTGGGACCGCACCGCACCTGCGGCTGGGCAACCGCACCTGCGGTCACACCATCAACAGTGCACCAGCAGTTGTTTTGGCTGGTTTTTTGCCTCGTGTGGTGTCCGGGAGGCACCTAGGCCCACCTGAGCCCCCGTCCATATATACCAACAAGTCCTAAATCATAAAACGGACTTTCTCGAGCCCTCGGAACACTCAAAACATCGCTAAAACTCAAAATCACATCCCAAAACCCCTGAATTCATAACTTAAGACTTCCAAGTTCTGGAATTCCTATAACGATACGCCGAACTGATCTATACAACTAAGAATGACTTCAAATTTTGCACCCAAGTCATAAATGACTATACGGAACTATTCCCGGTCCGGAAATTCCGTTCGGATCTCGATAGCGTAAAATCACGTCCCAACCCAAATTTCAAACATAAGGAAATCCTAATTTCCATTTTGGGTGCCGAAATGCTCCCGGGTCATCCAAAACCTGAGCCGAACATACGCCCAAGTTCGAAATCATCATATGGAGCTACTGGAGCTGTCAGAACTCGATTCTGAGGTCGTTTGCTCAAAATGTTGACCGAAGTCAAACTTGGTCAAATAGGCAAACATTAAGGAACCAAGTGTTCCTAAACCACTCAAATTATTCCCAAATACCAAACCACCCGCTCCCGCAAGTCATAAAGAACGAATAGCCGCTAAGGAAGGTTTCATCTAAGGGAACGAGATTCTAATACGCAACACGACCGGCTGGGTCGTTACATTCTCCCTCTCTTAAACAAACGTTCGTCCTCGAACGGGTCTAGAATCGTACCTGGAGTGCTGAATAGCTGTGGATATTTGCTCCGCATTTCCTGCTCGGGCTCCCAAGTTGCCTCCTCAACTAGTTGGCCCCTCCACTGGACCTTAACCGCAGAAACTTCCTTGGACCTCAACTGGCGGTCCTGCCGATCAATAATAGCAATTGGCTCCTCCTCGTAGCCCAACTTCTCATCTAACTGAATAGTGTTGTAATCAACCACGTGTGAGAAGTCGGCGTGATACCTCCGAAGCATGAATACGTGAAATACTGGATGAACTCTTGACAAGGCTGGAGGTAAATCAAGCTCATAAGCAACCTCTCCGCCCCGCTTCAACACCTCGAAAGGACCTATAAACCTAGGTCTCAACTTGCCCTTCTTCCCAAATCTCACGATGCCCTTCATCGGCGAAACCTTCAACATAACCTTATCCCCTTCCATGAATGCCACATCACGTTCCCGCTGATCTGTATGTAGCTCTTCTGCCTAGACTGTGCTGTGCGGAGCCTCTGCTGAATAGTCTTCACCTTCTCTAAAGCATCTCTCACCAGATCTGTTCCGTATAATTTGGCCTCACCATGCTCAAACCACCCGATAGGAGAACGACATCGTCGACCATATAAAGCCTTGAATGGAGCCATCTCGATGCTGGACTGATAACTGTTATTGTATGCAAACTCCGCCAACGGTAGGAACTGGTCCCACTGACCTCCAAAATCAATCATACAAGCCTTGAGCATATCCTTTAAAATCTGAACTGTACGCTCTGACTGGCCATCAGTTTGAGGGTGAAATGCTGAACTGAGGTCTATCTGAGTACCCACCTCGCTGTGCAAAGCTCTCCAGAAGTGCGAAGTGAACTGAGGACCTCGATCCGAAATGATAGACACCGGTACACCATGCAACCAGACTATCTCTCGAAGGTAAATCTTAGCCAGCCTCTCTGTAGTATAAGTAGTAGCCACGGGAATGAAATGCGTTGATTTGGTCAATCTATCATCAACGATCCAAACCGCGTCAACCTTCCACGAAGTCCATGGTGATGCGCTCCATTTTTCACTCAGGAATGGCATCTGCTGGAACAAGCCTCCTGGCCTCTGATGCTCGTACTTAACCTGCTGATAATTTAGACACCTGGCCACATACTAAACAATATCCTTCTTCATCCGCCTCCACCAGAAATGCTGCTTCAAATCACGATACATCTTCGTCGCTCCTCGATGAACTGAATACCGAGAACTGTGCGCCTCTGCTAGAATCTTCTCCCTCAGGCCATCAACATCAGGAACACACAATCGACCCTGGAGTCTCAGAACCCCATCCTCGCCTAAGGTAACCTCCTTGGCCCCGCCCTGGACCATTGTAACCTGAAGCTCTGCCAGACGTGGATCATCAAACTGTCGAGCCTTAATTTCTCCCAATAATGAAGACTGAGCAACCACATGATCCAGAACTCGACGAGGCTCTCAAAGGTCCAATCTCACCAGGCGATTGGCCAAGGACTGAATGTCCAAGGCTAAAGGTCTCTCCTCCGCTGCAATGTAGGCCAAACTACCCATACTCGCTGCTCGCCTGCTTAAAGCATCTGCTACTACATTCGCCTTGCATGGGTGATACAGAATAGTGAGATCATAGTCCTTTAACAACTCAAGCCATCTCCGCTGCCTCAAATTAAGGTCCCTCTGTTTAAGCAAGTACTGCAGGTTGCGGTGGTCAGTATAGACCTCACATGGTACAACATACAAATAATGCCGCCATAACTTCAAAGCATGAACTATCGCCGCCAGCTCCAAGTCGTGCACATGGTAATTCTTTTCATGAACCTTCAGCTGGCGCGAAGCATAAACAATAACCATGCCATTCTGCATCCACACACATCCCAACCCGACGCGTGAGGCGTCAGAATATACAGTATACACCCCTGACTCAGAAGGCAATGAAAGAACTGGTGCTGACGTTAATGCTGACTTGAGCTTCCGAAACTCGCCTCACAATCATCAGACCATCAAAACGGGGCATCCTTCTGAGTCAATCTAGTCAATGGAGCGGCAATAGAAGAGAATCCATTCACGAATCAACGGTAATAACCTGCTAAACCTAGAAAACTCCTGATCTCTGATGCTGAAGTGGGACGTGACCAACTCTGAACTGCCTCAATCTTCTGCGGATCAACCTTGATACCCTCTCCGGACACCACGTGCCCCAAAAATGCCACAGACTCCAACCAGAACTCGCACTTGGAGAACTTAGCATATAGCCTCTGTTCTCGCAAGGTCTGAAGCACAACTCTCAAATGCTGCTCGTGCTCAACCAAGCTCCGTGAGTAGATCAATATATCATCAATGAAAACAATAACGAAGGAGTCGATATACGGCCTGAATACCCTATTCATTAAGTCCATAAATGTTTTTGGGGAATTAGTCAAGCCAAAAGACATCACTAGAAAATCATAATGGCCATATCTGGTGCGCAAAGCAATCTTCGGAACATCATAAGCACGAATCTTCAGCTGGTGATAACCTAATCTCAGATCTATCTTAGAAAACACTCGAGCCCCCTTCAACTGGTCAAAAACATCATCAATGCGCAGCAGAGGATACTTGTTCTTGATGGTCACTTTATTCTGCTGGCGGTAATCAATGCACATCCGCATGGACTCATCCATCTTCTTTAGAAATAAGACTGGAGCACCCCACGACGACACACTCGGCCTGATAAACCCCTTGGCCAACAACTCCTCAAGTTTCTCCTTTAACTCCTTTAGCTCCTTAGGTGCCATACGATACGGGGGAATAGAAATAGGCTGAATATCTGAAGCCAAATCAATGCAGAAATCTATATATCATTCTGGAGGCATGCCTGGAAGGTCTGAAGGAAACACATCCGAAAACTCTCGAACGACAGGCAGTGAATCGATGGTAGGAGACTCGGCGGTGGTGTCCCACACATTAGCAAAGTAGGGTAAACACCCCTTCTCGACCATATGCCGAGCTTTTATGAAGGAAATGACCCGGCTAAAGGCACTAATTGAAGAACCCCTCCACTCTAACCTCGGCGACTCAGGCGTGGCTAATGTAACTATCTTGGCATGGCAATCCAATACAGCATGATAAGGAGACAGCCAATCCATGCCCAAAATAACCTCGGAATCAACCATAACAAGCAATAACAGGTCGGCTCTGGTGTCAAGCCCACAAAAAGCAATCACACAAGTTCGGTAGACCCGGTCTACCACTACGGAGTCTCCCACATGAGTGGACACATACAAGGGAGAACCCAAAGACTCACGAGGAACATCCAGCAATGAGAAAATAATGCTGAAACATATGAATAGGTGGATCCTGGATCGAATACCACTGAAGCCTCTCTACCACAGACTGAGATGATACCTGTAATCACGGCGTCTTAGGCCACTACGTCTGCTCTAGCCGGAATAGCATAGAATCTGGGTGAAGCACCCGATGACTGAGCTCCCCCAGAATGAGCTGGAGCTGACTGACCTCCTCCTGACTGGCCTCCCCCTCTAGGACGTCCCCTGCCAATCAGACCCCCACCCCTAGGTGGTCGTGCTGCAGGTGCTGAAATCATAGGCTAGTGACTCTGCTGCACGGCCTTGCCCCGATACCTGGGACACTACATGATCATGTGGCCCAACTCCCCACACTCGAAACAACCTCTAGGCATCGTAACTTGTTTTCCTGAAGAAGAAGAAGAACCCTGAATAGCCGGAGGGCGGTAAGAATCGTCTGGCATGGCACTGAAATAGGAACCGGAGGATCTCTAACGGCTGAGTAACCGCTGGGTGCACTCTGGATAGCTGGAGGATGATAAGAGCGCTCTGGCATGGCACTAAACTGAGGCCTGGCTGGAACAACCCTAGGAGGTAGTGGAGGTGCTGAACAGGAAGGCTTGCTGAACTGACTACCTCCGAACTGACCCCTTCCCCTGGCTGGAGCACCCCTGAAGTCACCTACAAAACTGGACCTCTTGTCCTGCTGACCCTGCTCCCTACTCTTCGCACGGTAACCCTCAATCCGTCGAGCTATCTCGACTACAAGCTAGTAGGGGGTACCCATCTCAACCTCTCTGGCCGTGGAGGTCCTGATGCCTGGATGTAAGCCTGCCATGAACCGTCGGACTCTCTCTGCATCAGTGGGCAATATAAAGAGAGCATGGCGAGATAGCTCTGAAAACCTCGCCTCATAATCCGTCACAGACATCTGTCCCTGCTCCAACCTCTCAAACAGGCCCCGAAGCTCCTCCCTCTCAGACGGCGGAATGTACCTATCCAAGAAAAGCTGAGTGAACTGACCCCAAGTGACAGGAGGAGAATTTGCTGGCCTACTAAGAACATATGACTGCAAACAACGGCGAGCTCTACCCTCAAGCTGAAATATGGTGAAGTCTACCCCATGTGACTCTAATATTCTCATATTGTGCAGTCTGTCCCTGCACCGGTCAATAAAATCCTGTGCATCTTCTGCTGGTCCCCCTCTGCAACTGGCCTGGGCTCTGGTACTGCCACCCTAGGCTGAACCCCAATCACGGGTGGTGTATCTGGAGTACGATACACTGCCACTGCCGGTCCTGTAGCCTGAGCGGTAGGGGTCCGTACTCCCCCTCCTGCCTGAGAAGTAGCATGATCTGATGGAAGCATACCCGCCTGTGACATGGTATCCATAAATCTCAACATACGGCCCATGACCTCCTGGAAGCCCGGCGCCGTCATAAAATCAGCTGGTGGTGGAGCTACTAGGGGCAGCTCATCCTCCTCCTCAATATATGCATCCTCAATCGGTTCAATCAGTACAGCTCTGGGACGCCGTCGCCCCCCACCACGAACAGGAGCCCTACCCCTGCCCCTACCACGGCCTCGAGCGACGGGGATAGCAGCCTCCCCTGAATCAGAAACATGTGAAGCACACGTCCTCACCATCTGTGAGAGAGTAGAAGATCAAATTTGAGTACATCATCGGCTGCACGATAGGATATGAATCAATAAGGAGTTTCCTAACACCCTATAGCCTCCTGAAGATAAGTACAGACGTTTTCGTACCGATCCGCAAGACTCTACTGGGTCTGCCCGTGACTTGTGAGACTACGTGAACCTAAGGCTCTGATACCACGTTCTCACGACCCAAATCTCGATTCAGGTCGCGATGGCGACCAACAGCGAGGTTAGGCCAGCCAATATAGAAACACTAAGTGTTATAATTCCCAGTTACGCAAATTTCATCTTTTAACCAAATTTAAACAGATATAAACATAGTAATGGCGGGTGATGTGAAATAAAACTAAAAGTGCAGAAAATCCACCAATAGGCATGTCGCATAACATATGTACAACCAACAACCCAAAATATACACTACGTGCGTGCCAGGAACTAGTGTCACGAGTGTCACGGGCAACTACTGCATATACAATGACTAAAATATATACAAAATATCAGTCTGAATGAAATAGACAGAGAATATGACAAAAGAAAACACCACGGGGCTGCTAGGAAGTCGCCAACAGGAGCAGCTCACCGTGAAGTATAGTCAGTCAGTCAGTACCTAGCCCCGGCCTGATAATTCGAAACACAAGCCTCTGGACCTGTACAGTCAAGTACAGAAGAAAAGAAAGTGCAGCATGAGTACATATATAAATATGTACCTAGTGAGTATCCCGTCTAATCTCGAAGAAGTAGTGACGAGAGGTCGACTCGATACTCACTTAGGTTCAACAGTAATAATGTAAAGCAAGATGTAAGAAAAATAGTAGACATGTAAACAATGCACCCCAATTGTAAAGAGAATACATAGTTTCCAAATAAATATCGACAGCAGTATCAACTTCCCTGTCTCTTTTCCCATCCACCTAACATGTCATAAATCAGGAATTCAGCACTGTCGGGGATCGACCGACCCGTACCGTGAGTGCGTCTATCAATGTGATTACACCGTATCATAATATAACTTCGTCCATGCACTGGCGGGGATCAACCGACCCGTACCATAAGTGCATTCTCAAATAAATCCTTGTGCACTATCGGGGATCGACCGACCCGTACCGTAAGTGCACTATAAATCTGCCGTGGCGCACGACCTGCTCCTGTAAGAGTGAAGGAAACCATATGCCACTCGCGGAATTTAAATTACGAGGCGGCCATCATGCACACACAAATGTAAAGTTCAATTCATCACAATCCTTCCCAATTATTAAGTTAATGAAAGCTCAGGGAGACAGTAGTACATCAAGCATGAATTTAAGCATATACTTCAATTTAAGGCGGAATACATGGCATGCTGTGGTCCTACACTACCCGGACATAACAATAGTAGTCGCTACGTAGGGACTTTCGTCACAAGGTACACACGTAGCCTCCAAATACAAACATACAACACATAGAACACCTATGGGTACAATTTCCCTCTTACTAGGTTAAAAAGGAGTCTCACCTCGTGACGATATCACCCCTCGAATCAAGGATGCACCAGAATCTCTGAAATCTACTCTCGACGGCTCACAACTAGCCAAACATGGTATAATTGAATCAATTTCAGTCCAAAGAAGGAGAATTAACAAGAAATTCCAAAATTTAGCATTCTTGAAGGAACCCATTACCTGAAGCCTAAGGATCATGATTATGTGATTTATACATGAATTCTTAACAAAATTGGATAATTCATCAAATTCTCAAAAGTCCCAATTTACTACCCTAAACCCGAATTTTCCTATAATTTGCAGGTAATTCCCTTGGCAAATTCGTGAATTAAACTAGAAAATGGAGTGGAATTACTTACCTCTACTGGAGCTGATCGCGGACAGGTTTTTCCCAAGCTCCTAATTCCTTTAACGGAGTTTTGAATGTGAAAAATGAAGAAGAACCCGAGTTTGGCACTTATATACTGCTGGCTACAGCGACTTCCGCACCTGCGATCCCGCGCCTGCAGCCTGGGGCTCGCACCTACGGAAATTGGACAAAGGTGCTTGGGTCGCACCTGCGGAGGGGTTTCCGCACCGGCGGACCCGCTCCTGCAGAAGAAGGGGGACTCTGGTAGTTGTATTCTTAATAATAAAGATAAAGCCAACCTGAAGTTTATATATATCAAGTTTGGAAAAGTCAAAGAGGTGCTAGCTTGGAACCCTAGGATTGGTCCATCTTCCGATGCTTATATCTTTTTATCCTGATGTCGTATTAACGAACGGTTATGAACGTTGGAAACTAAATTCCAAGATCTTCAATTTGGTATATAATATGTCCCAATAAGACCTCATATAATACATGAAATGTATTGCTCAAAAAGCTCCAGTGATCCACCTACTTGTCACTTATGATGTCTGTTCAGTCTCGCGAAATTGAAAATATCTCTCTACTCCTATGTTGTATCAATGAACGGTTTAATGCGTTGGAAATTATACTCATATATATTCAGTGTGGTAGGTAGATCATCCCCTAATTCCAAGTATATCGGGAGAAACTCTCAGTTACATTTGACCTAATGTTAAGCACATTATGAGTGTAACTTGTGAAGACCTTTTCCAACTTTTGTTCCTCCACTTGCTTGACTTTAAAATGTAGAACACAACTATCATACGATAAACATTAACTCATAGAATAACCTCCTTATCATGTAATGAACCATAGTCTCACCCTAAAGTACATGTTATAACATTCCAAACTCGTCGACCTTCGATGAAACTTATTTTCTTCAATTGGTTTAGCTTCTATGCTTTCCAACCCTCATGGTAATTTATATTTCATCAAATAGAATCTTATTTCTGAGCTTACATTGATTGACTTACGATGTACTCTCGCGTACGAATACATGGGGTGTAACAAATTTTGAAGAAGATGGGGACTTCTCTCTCTAGAACCCACTCTCAGTTCTCTCTATTTTTCTCAGATAAATGTTAAAATGAAAGGGGGAAAGTGTTTTAATGAACTGGGGGTCAGGTACAAAAATTAGAATTTAGAGGCCCCGAAGTAGAAATGCGGTCAGGAATGCGATCGCATTCGCGTTTTACGGTCTGCATTCCTGTCGCTTAATTGGCCCTTAAATGGGCCAAAATTGGAAAACAAACTTCCCATGTATGCGACCACTATGTGGTCCGCATACCTGTTATGCTGATCGCATAGTCCGTCACATAACCTACCTCGCAAAAACAATGGGGCAAGAATGCGACAACTATGCGGTCCGCATTCCCAAAATACGATCGCACTATGGGCCGCATAGTTGTCCTTAATTTGGACTGAAGGTTGTCCAGGTAAGCGACCACTATGCGATCCGCATACCTTTTATGCAATCGCATAGTGCGTCGCATAACCATGCAATTTTGGAAAATTTTATCTTTTAAGTTTTGGGATACTTTTTACTCAAAATGGGACCGTTTTAAGAATTCCTACAATTATAACAACACATGGACCTATTCGGGCATTATTTTAGACATGAAATTTTATGGGTCCTTACAACAGTAGTATTATTAGTATCCTTCTTAGACGCTCGTGACCTGTTGGCTCCATATCTTGGGGATGGGTGTAGACTATTTAACTTTGTTGGTTTTGCTTAAAAATTCAAAGATTTATATATTTTTATGATATGTTGATAATGATTTGGGAAATATTGAAAAGAAAAAATATAATTATGTGATTTTAGGTTAGCCTAGTTCCACGATAGGCGCCATCACGGCCGGTTATGAATTTCGGGTCGTGACAAGTTGGTATCAGAGCTCTAGGTTACATATGACTCAATGGTCATGAGCAGGTTTAGTAGAGTCTTGCGGATCGGTACAGAGACGTCTGTACTTATCTTTGAGAGGCTACATAACCCTTAGGAAATATCCCACATTCTTGAATTCTTGTTGTGCGAATCCATTTTATTCATCCAAAAGCGTAACTCCTTGAATTCCTTTTGTGTATTCGAATGCGCACGTGAGCACTTGGTATCAGCTGTACATTGACGGCTTGTGACTTCCATGGATGAGATGTGATTTTTAGCATGTTGATAATGGGCCAGACTGGAGGACTTGAGGCAGGATTCTGTTTGTGACTTGAGTGCTGAGATTTCGTTTGTGTGAGCACACGTATTTGGAGACTTATATGTCCGTTAGTGTCCTCATTGATGGAACATTGTGACTATATGGTGAGTGTGACCTGATGGTTGATGTGTTCAGCTTGTTCGATTGTGACAAAATGAATTGGCGGGTGATATGGCAAGAACTATTGAGTATTTGCCTCCTGTATTGAGTTAGAATATGGTTTCGAGTTATGAGTATTGAAGAACCTCCCGTGTAGTTTAGTTGTGGAGTGCAGTGGATTTTCATGTCGTGTTCTGAGTTCCTGGTGATGCCTTTCGAGCCGACCAATGCCCCAGCAACGGTCATGTATTTGATTAATGTGTATTCCAGCCGTATTAACACTCATTTGTTATTGTATTTATTTATGGAATCCTGTCGTACTCTCGTAGCTAGGGGTAGCATACTCAACATTTGATGATGGTATTACGAGGGTATAGGGAGGAGAAGCTTTGTGCGAAGTTCTCCGAGTGTGAATTTTTGGCTCAGTTTAGTAGCATTCTTGGGACACGTGGTGTCCAGTGAAGGTATCCATGTGGTCAAACGAGTGTGAGTAGAGCTTCCAGAAGCTAAAGATTTCCTTGACAACAACTCAAGTGTTAGTATTTCCATCAGCTTCCGGTTCTTATACCGCTTAATGGGATGTCTCGAGGGCAGGTAGTGGTTGTGTTCTAATGTAGGAAGGTATAGTGATTGCGTGATAGCTATGATTTTCAGAAGTGTTTAGGGAGATATCATTTTGAGCTTAAGTAGGTAGGGGTATCTCCTGCAGATTGTCCTGAGGTGTGTGACCCTTATGTTTATCCATAGTAAGTTCTCTCTATCAGTAAATGATGTATGTTGTAATTTGAGTTTAGATCGCTTGTGGGAGTTGGCATGAACATTACTACGGTGAATGCAAGGTTTGCATACGATTTAAGGGTTAGATGGTTTGGGTCATATGAGCTTATGGAGGATTTAGTTGAACCTCACCACAATATGGTTGCAGTGATAGTGTATTGGCATCGTGAGTTATTGTTTGTCTTGATCTTTGGCTTTGAGCCAAGTGGGGGAGTCCGCTAACGATAAGTTGTTTATGCGATTATGTGTTGTATTGGTTTCAGTTCGAGGTATGTTGGTAAATCAGTTATGACATGTAGAGGTGGAGTCTTGGAATGACTCGAGTAATGGAATTTCTTCGCTATAGGTTGTAATGTACTTTACGGATAATGGAATTTATTGAATGATTGAGTTGTAATTGAAAGTGTAGTGTGGTAGTGTATGAGTTGCCTGTTGCTTCAATTGTGTGGATTACTTTCTTAGTATGTAGTTTGCAAGCGGGGTCAGGTCATTCTTGTTACTTGGTAAGTGTAATTGAGATTTGCGCAGAGTGGAAGACTCTCGAGAATGGTTCTGATGGAATCAAGGTTATACGTACCTACTGGGAATCTTCAAGAGGTGTTTTTGGCTAGGAGCTGAGATTTAAATGGAAGGAGTCAAGTCTTGTGGTGTATTTACATTGTCATGGATTCTATTCATCAGTATCATGAAAGGGAAGGTAATGACTTAAAATTCGCAGGAAGTCTCTTCAGGGTAAGTATTTCTAATGTAGTTCTTGTGGGGATATATGAGAGGGTATTCAGCGGCTTATGAGCCTTAGACGATATATTTATGCACGGGTTCGTGCGGTGAGTCTGGATTAAGAATTGCAGTATTATGGAAATGGGAAGTATCAATTTGAAGGTAAGTCGGAATGAACTTGGATTAATAGGACAACTTGGTAGTAGGTCTGTAACGACCCGGCCGGTCGTTCCGTAGAATCTGCATTAATATTATTGCTTTTGCCCTGTCATGCATTGTTTATACTGTTTATGATGTGTAGGAGTCGGTTGGCTCGGGTTCAGAATGGTTGTGGTGAGAATTGAGACACTTAGTCTCTAAAAGTAGCTTTATAGTTAGAAAAGTCAACTGGGAGTGACTTATTGGTAAACGATCTCAGAATGCAGATTTTATGGCTCATATAGCTCCGTTAGGTGATTTTAGAGTTAGGAGTGTGTTCAGAATATTTTTGTGATGCCCGGTGTATAATTAGGCTTCAATTGGCGAACGATAATTTTTGGCGATTTCCGGTCAGCAGTGGAAAATAGGCTATCGAGGTCAGAATGGAATTGCGACAATTGGAACAGGTTCGTAATGTCATTTTGGATATGTGTGCAAATTTTCAGGTCAATCGGAGGTGTTTTGGATAGTTTCGGCAACATTGGTGGAATTTAGAAATTTCAAAGTTCATACGCTTGAATTTTATGTGATTTTGATGTTTATGTGTTCTTTTTGGTGTTTTGAAAGCTCGACTAAGTTTGAATTATGATATGGGATATGTTGGTAGGTTTGGTTGTGGTCCCGAGGGCCTCGGGTGTGTTTTGGATGGTTAACAGAATATGTTTGGCCTTAGAAGAACTGCAGTTGCTGCTGTAATTTTTGGCTCTGGTTTCCTTTTCCGCAGTCGCGAGGGGATTCCTGCGATCGCGTAGTTATAAGTTTGGGAAGCCGGAATTTTGTTGTACGCGATCGCGTGGGAGAGGTCGCGATCGCGTGGTTGAGTTTCCTGTGCAGTGCGATCGCGTGTCCTGGTTCGCGATCACGTAGAGAAAGAGGGGCGCGTGTAGGTAAGGCCAGTTGTGCTACGCAATCGCGTGGGTTTATGTCTTAGTGAATCGCGATCGCGTGGAGATATTCGCGATCACGTAAGGTAAATAATTAAGGATGTGGAATTGTTCTCCGCGGTCGTGATTGGATGTCCGCGATCGCGACGATGGAATGCCTGGACAGTATATAAAAGGCCAGTCCACGACCCTTTCTCACTTTTCCACCATTTTTTAACAGGATTAGAGCTTTTGGAGAGATTTTGAAGAGGTAAATGATAGTTCATAATCGAGGTAAGGTTTCTGGACTTCATAACTCGATTATATGTGATTAAGGACCTAATTAGTGGTGTTTAATTGGGGATATCAGTGTAAAAAAGGTTAATTAGGGCTTGAGTTTAAGAGATCTTCTAAGGGTGATTTGAGGGGTAATTTGGACTCCGATTTCAGCATTTTCTATATGTATAGACTCGTGAGAAGATGTGGATCATTTTGGTATAAAGTTTGTCGAGTTCCGAGATGTGAGCCCGGGGGTCAGGTTTTGGCCAATTTCGGGAATTGTGCATAAAGTTGATATTTTTCGATTTTGTTTCATATCCCCAGCCTATTTTGATGTGAAAAATCTGATTTTGATAGATTTGGAGCACTTGGAAGTTAATTCGAAGGGCAAGAGTGTTGCGGACTAGCTTTTCGGGCTAGTTTGAGTTCAGTAATGTCTTTAAATCCTATCCTGAGGGTATGAAACCCCGGACTTTACATCGTTTCACTGGTTTGAGTGATGCACACACTGGATGACGAGTGTGGGGCGTGTGAGAATTGAGAAATTTGAAAATTGGTTCCCCCTGAGGCAACTATTGAGTTGCGAAACTGCTTTTAAATCATATGTTAAATAGTATTACTGTAAGGCCCCAGAAAAATTTTGCTAAGTAATTTAGGATTTCGAGGTGCCACGTAGGCTAATTATAATATTTTATGTGCTATAAATATATAAACGAATTGGATTTGGTAAATAAGTGTATAAGTCATAAAATAAGTATTGTGGGGTCCAAGGAGAGGCCTAATGTAGGGCCCCGGAAAACTTCACTATGTAATTTAAGGTTTTGTGGCGTCAAGGTAAGTAATACATTGTACTTCCGGAGTTTCCGGATTGAACGATGCGCTGGGGAGTTGAAATTTTTCGTCGCAGCCAGACCAGGCTTTAGGTAGATAAAGCTCGGATAAAGCTAGGCTAGACCAGGCCTTAGCTAGGTAACGCTAGGCTAAAGCCAGGCCAAACCAGGCGTTAGCCAGGCGACGCCAGTTCTGTGGCCCGATCTGAAATGTTGGACTATCCATTTTCTATCTTTATAACCCGACCCCAGACCTATATAAAACTCATTCCTCATCATTTTAAGCTTATTTTCTGATAAATTAGAGAGAGGAGAGAGTGGATTCTAGAGAGAGAGAGAGTTCCAACTTCATCAAATTTGATCCTCCATCACTACTCAAGCTTGGAACTAATCAAGTAGGACACAAATTTCTTCACTCTAAGAGGTAAGTTTCTACCACACCAACCTTAATTTCAAGATTTTTGTTAAAATGAAACATGTATAGGTGAGTTCATGACGATGGATGTAGGAATATTGCATGCATGTAACCAACTAGCCATAATCTAGTAAAGGGAAATGTGTTAGAGTAAGCTTTCACTAAAAAAAGGCCATTTAATCTAAAGCAACACCTAGTGTTTGATGGAATGCTCAAGTAATTTCAAGTCATGATCATTAATCCTAGTTCTAAGCTCAACTGTGCCACATTGTTAATTATATTTACGGTGCTAGAAGGTCCGGTGAATCGTGGTAGGAAGTAAGGAAAAACCCCCAAATCAAGGTATGTATGGCTAACTCTAAACTTCGTAGTATAAACTCGTTGGTGCCAAAGATGTACGGTATGCATTCCCTTGTTTGATTCTTTGGGTTCTATGTGCTAAGTTGAGAAATTATTGCTTCTATGTCATTCTATGTTACTACCATAGCAATATGATATGTGAATGTGTGAATTATGATCATCATGATCCTTATTGTACTATGGGTCTGAAGCTCTCTTATGTGATGGTTTTTTTCGATATGAAGGATGAATATATGATATGGTTGAAGAGAGGAAACTAACCTTAAAAGGTTGAATATACCCAAAGGCCAAGAACTTGAACTAAGTGATGAAATTATGTGAAATGGGAATCAAAAGGTTGAAAGGATTTGAGATGTGAATCAAAAGATTGAGGCGATATGAAATGTGAAATAACATATTTAAAGATGATGATGGAATGTCCTAGAGTGATATGGCTTAGCCGATCGGGCAGAGATCGGACTCCATGATGTACACATGGTGGTATATATATATTGAAAGTATGATATTGATAATGTCTCATTGCGAAGTTGGATGGCTTAGTTGATCGGGAAGATATCAGACTCCGTGTGATAACGACACGGTGGTAATAATGAAAGTATGATAATGAAAATGTCCCGGTTCAAATGAGATGGCTTAGCCGATCGGGTAGAGATCGGACTCCGTGTAATGAAAACATAGTGGTAAATGTGGAATGTATCACCTAGGATGGATTAGTCGATCTTGTCACGCCCCAAAACCGAGGGATGAGACCGGCGCCTAACCGGATGATCCCGGTCAAGCGAACCTGGATTGCCTTTCCTGCCCAACGTGTTACCCCGTGTTTATGATATACAATACTCCATATGAAATAACAAATTAAATAAGCATGGAATTACAACTCAAGTTCATTTCTCCTTTTAACATTTTAGTATTTGATAATCCCAAACGATACAAGCTACATTCAACATTTCCGATTCAGTCCACGAATACGAGTAAATAAAACTACTGCCCAAAATATATATATACAACCCACATAGTGTCTACGGAGCCTCTAAGAACACTAGGAGTTTACATAGATTTGTCGTCAACAAGGCCCCGGCTATACATTAAAAGACACAACATATACAAAAGAACTGCTAAAAGGATGAAGAGGAGGCACCACTATCGGCGGTCGGAACTACCTGCTATAGAACCACCTACATCCATGTAAATGATGTAGCGCCCCCGGAAAATGGGACGTTAGTACCATTGAATAGTACTAGTATGTATGAACAAGCTTCATTCTAAGTATAATCAAAGAGTACACAAATAGAAGACACTCAGGGAAACCAAACAAATACCACACAGAAATATAGAAAATCACAATGAAGGTTTCACAGTTACTCATTTCAATTTTTCATCTGTTGCGGCGCACAACCTGATCCCACCGTACAATCACATTTCACAGCAACAACAACCAACAATTAAATCACAAGGATCTTCATGAAGAACATAAGTTCATATCAACCAATAACTATGAGAAATCAAGGCAGAATAATCATTACCAATCAGTAATTCATATATGGTGTTTCCACAATCATTTAACTCAATAAAATCAGTCCATATTTACTTTCATCATTTGCTACACAGCCTTTAACACTTTGATACGTTCAACAATGTATTTAATAGCAGCATCAACCAACAATTCAATCACAAATATTCTCATCATCAAGGATATTCATTTGTAACAACCAAATAACCATATGAAATCAAGTCCACATAAATCTTTATCAAATAGTGTGTCATATATGGTATGCCATCAACATATAGCTCAATTAGTTTATCCACGTTTCCTTTCCATTATTTACTACATAACATTTAGCTTTGAGATACATTTAACAATTGGATTCGTTATCATTTACTTCGTTTGGTAGTACATCCTTTCATACCGAGGTATTCAATAGTTAACGAGCTTTGCACATGATAGAGTAAGCACAAGGAATCACCATTTTCACAATCTCATATAGCATGGTGGCATGGAAATCATTTAGGACAATCAAAGAATAGAATCTTACGTCTCAACACATTAGAACAATTAATTCACATATGCTCAAGCAAGAAACCCATACCAAATGCTCAGACACCAACAAGGTGACTCTTCAAAGATTAAAGTTAGCCATACATACCTCGAGTCGGAATTTCCATTTAATATCTATTCTCAAATCATCGTACATTCTATAGCCTTCCATCTAATTTACAATATGACATGTTTAAACTTAGAATTAGGAATCATGAACTCATTTGGGCATTTTATCAAACACTATGTGATCCCTTAGATTAATAAACCCTTTTTAGTGAAAGATTACTCTAACTTACTTCCCTTTACTAGGTTATGGTAAGTTAATCACATGCATGGCCTATTTCTAACCCCACATTACATTTTTGATCTCATAATCTCACATATGAAATATTAGAAGTAGGACTTACCCGGAAGATAGTGAGCTAGAGATTAGCAAGCTTGATTCTTGAGGATTTGTGCAAGATTGATGATTAGGAGGCTAGGTTCCCTCTTTCTCTCTCTAAAAGTCTATCACCACTCTCTAGATTTTGTGTAAAAATAGTCCCAAATGAAGCCCGAAAGCTTATTTATCAGAGTGGTTTCGGATATGAAAAGTTCCAAAAATGACCCCCGAAGTCAATTATGCTATAGCATAATTGACAGCATTATCAACTATGCTATAGCATAATCAACATGTGGGCAACATTTTTGCAGCATAATCATTATGCTATTGCATAATCGACAGCATAATCAACTATGCTATAGAATAATCAACATGCGACAGCATAATGGTTTTGCCTGATTCTGCCTCATTATGCGACACAAATGCGGTCCCGCATACTCGTTTCGTGATCGCAAAAATGGTCGCAAATCCAGCCTTTGGTAATTTGATCATAACTTTGTGTAGGAATGTCCAAATGACAAACGGTTTGAAGAGTTTGAAACTAGACTCAAAGACATTTTATTCGATAGGTTATTCATCACATAATACCTTATATATAATTATATATGATCGTTCAAAGTGTGGACTAGTGCAAATACCTTTGGAATTTTATCCTGTTATGAAAGTTTCCCATTTGGCTTAGACTTAGGCTTCCCCTTGGACCTCACATTACTTATTTTATGACTCATACACCTATTCACCTTATTCAATTCATTTACATCATATTTAAAGCACATATAATATTTAATTAGTCTACCTGGCACCTCGAAATTCTATATTGCTTAGCAAAAGTTTTCGGGGCCTTACATTCTCCCCCCCTTAAGATCATTCGTCCTCGAATGAGAGGTAGAGCTTGACCCAAATACCTAACATAACATATATTGTTTCTATCCTACCTCAAGTCCCTAAATTTTGACTAACTCCCAAATGCTTTTAGAAATTTCGGCAGCATCTCCTTTTTAACTAGGTCTATCCACCTGTCAGAGAACCACCAAAACCATCTTAAAAACTCATCAATAACTCGACAAAGCACCACAATGTATATGCCCATAACACTAATCTCATCATCACAAGAACTACATTACCATAATGACACCTGAATATGGATTGCAGATTTTTAGATCATAACACCTATAAGGTACCTTTCAAGACAAAACTAATTGATATACAATCAAGAAAAAATATTTTCCTTCCACGACACTTTCGGCCTTCAAGGTGGCCTCCTCGACTTACAAGCTTTGCCATAACACATTCACAGAAGCAACCCCAACCCCTAAACTTACCTAACAATGATGATATCTAGATACCTCACATAAGCTAACTACCTATTAACTTCACCTTCAATAATCTACACCAAAATGATACACAAAGTATCTTCCAACTACCTTCTTAGACATAGACATATGAAAACACAAATACATGAGAAACATCATACTCCTAGTGCAACCTAATCGGAAATGCGCTTATGTACCCATAATTATCAATTCACATAACATCTACCGGGGAAAACTTTGAGAATAATCGGTTCACCCTCCTGAATTCTAAATCTCTATGCGATCACCCAAACTAAACCCGTGGTGACATTCACGATTACTGTAAGATGTGCTATAATAAATTGACCATAAAATTACCTACTGAATATGTGTGATCACAGGGTGACTTTAACACATTTGAACATTCAAATACCAAATAAATCTAATAAAATGAAGACCAACGGAGTTCGAAATTAGGCTGCAATTACTCAGGAACCCATTAACGTGCTGAGTGGAGTATTTCATGAGGTTATATGCTAAGAGACATAAGGATTTCTATTAATGAGACTGACATGGTTTAATCTAGGTGACTACATCAATTATCAGATAAATGAAGCATAGTGGTGACTAGTATTCTTAGATGAGGTGGATACCATGCACGTGAACTTGATATTCTGAAGAAGTGATCAAGTGTGATACACCAGTTGTGTCCCTGAGTGTAAGGCATGTAGTTGAGCTCAAATGGTAAGACTCTTGCAACATGAGTGTGATTGAGGCCGCAAATGAAATACGTGGAATTTGATTTCACTCCTAGCGATATGCGACACAAGGACTCTATGCCAAAAACGCATGAGGATGGAAAAGAAGTCGTCTACTTATGGGATTATCATAATTCGAACAATCTAACCCTTCCTAAGGCGGTGAAATGCCAGAGGTAGCAAAAGTTCCCCATACATGACAACGACATTGTCAATGATCCTAGAAGCCGATTGAGAAGGAAGCCACATAACCTCATCAAATCCGACCCATTTAAGACTTTTGAAAATGAGACACACTTTGGTTTGAAATCATGGCAATTTAATCTTGAACTTTAAGGAAAATCATTACTTTTGGAACCCATGAGACAAGCCCTCGTAGCCCTAGAAAATCGTCAACAATGTCGAGAAAGTACTTAAAATCATTACGAGTTAGTGTAGAATAAGGCCTCGAAGTGAACATATGAATAATTATGAAAGGGTGAGAAGTTTTGATGCACTTATAGGAGAAGAGTAACATGAGTTATCTAGTCACATGGACAAGGAAAGCAGGTGGATGATTGTTTAGGAGAAAATCTCACAAGGTGTGCGAGCAATATCTTTTTATCCTAACAGAAGGAACATACCCCGGCCCTTGATGCCATAAGGCATAAAGTTAGATTCACAAGGAGAGTTACCAGATGAAAATAAATAGTAAGGCAGCACAACTAAGAGCATCATTTGGAATCAACACGCTTAAACAGAGTTGAAGACATTAGAAGTCTGTAGTAAAGGGGACATTTGCCCACTCTCAGGGCGTTTGTAGAGTACATAAAAGTGAGGTTAATTAAATCAGATCATATAGTTGGATATCTAGTCGAGAAGTTGAGATAATATCGCATTGGTGATTATGGGTAAACAACACATGATGCACGACAAATCAAAAGAAAGCGAGAGAGCTTATAGAAGTGACCTTTACATTGCAACTACTAAGAATGGTGGTAATATAAGGGATCATGTGAAGCTAGAAATCTTTTTTGAAAGAAGATCTATGTATGTAGTTGTCGCCCCCCCCCCCTTTTTCTATCGCACGGATTAGGTACGGAGAGATCGGGTTTTATGACATTCTGGACAACTCCTTAAAGGAAAGAGTTTAAGGAAGAGTCGCCACCTAACGATTTCATGGTGCGTTAGGGAACCTAGAGTTGATAACTCATAAAACTAGTTTGCATTACCAGAGATTGGGTAAGGTCTTGAAATTATCCCAAGGGGAAGGTGTTAGGCACCCCTCAAGATCCACAATTGTGGGTCCCATTTAAGAAATTTTGTGAATTTGGATGGTGAACAAGTAGCAAGTAATGTTCATATAAGAGGGGATTTCAAACAAGTATAAAAATCTTTAAAGGTTTTGGAGTAAAACATTAGAATGAACATTTGAAAAAAACTGTCATAGGTTTAAAGTAATACGGATCACATCAATACAATACCCGGTATGTTACTTCCTCAAAGAGGCGTCTACATGTGGTATTAGCGCACCGGTCATCATATCCGTATTCTACCCTTCCCACCCCATAAAGGTTATTTAAAGCGCGAATGTTGGTCACGAATGCTTATTGCGTGCTATTACCCGTCCCATCCTATCACTCTTGGAGGGTGTTTAGGACTACTATTCCTACAAGGCAGGGACTAGGCTGAACCCTTAGGTCTAAAGGATAAAATGCTAAGCGACATACATAACAAGTAGGACTACATGTAAGGGAACACGTAAGGCAAATAAAGGCTCACAGATCCCTCCACAAGTAAGCATGTAAGTAGCACGTCTCAAGCACAGCTAAAGTCTTAAAGACAGGATTTAAAACAAGAGTTTTTGAGTTGAAAATCTGTAGGTTTCAGGAGGTTTGGTAAGTAACTGATTCCTTGGAAACTTAGTAATAAAGCAGGAAACTCGGTTAAAACAGAGTAGCTTAAAGAAGAGTGATTGAATTAAAAAAGTCCAGTAATTCAAAGATAGTAGCAGGATTTAAAAGTGCACAACATTTTTGATGGAGTTTAAAATCAGATGAATAACATTTAGAAAACCAATAATCAGAAGTAAAGCAAGATTTGAAAGTAAAACTGAGTAGTTTCAAATAGGGATGACTTACTTTTAAATCAGTGATTCTAAAAATAAATCAGGAACCAGTAGTTTAAAGGAGTTTTATTAAAGGAGAGTGAGTGCACAACTTCAAGAACCAATAATTTTAAGATAGAGCAAGGATTCAAACAAAAACAGAGTGACTTTGTAAGAGGGAGAGTTTGTTTTGAAAATCTATTAATTGTTGGGCATACAAGAGTGAAAACAATGACACACAAAGATGTTCTCAAGTTATCAGAAGAGACTGATTAGCTTTACATATCATTTTTAGCACAAACATGACATACAACAGTTGATTTGGGTTTTAATAAGTGTTAGGCCTAAGGTTTGCCTAGGGGGGCGTATACATTGCTCATTCGTTAAAAGAATGAGAAGGCGGATTTCTGATTTTTAGAGACATAAAGATAATACATTTAAAGAAAAACGTTTTAAGCCATTAACAATTTTAGCGGGGTTATTAGAGTTAATACAGGTTGACTAGTCGTTCAACAGAGTATAATTGAAAATAGACATGCTGGGGAAACAAAATCCTAAGGAACATGGTATCTAATGTATACATGAATGCTTAAAACATGGCTTCTAAATGTAGTGCATATGAAGATGCAGCAGCAGTAACATTATGGCAGTTTTATTACTTGCTTATAATTATTAATTGTGAGCAGGGCTTATAAAATGACATGAATATAACAGTTATGCTGAAGTAAGGACCTAAACATGATTTCTAATGAATGGTAGGCATGTCCTAAGCATGCTACTATTACACACATAGGTAAGTAAAATCCTCTAGTCATAGTTTCTAACCATACTATACTAAACATGCATAATCCCCTCCCATATTCACTATCCAGCCCCAACTATTCGTTTACAAGTTATTACAGGCCAATAATAATAAATTACATTAAAGAAATGAAAAAGTAAGAAGCTACTTCTATAGGGAGCCTTCAATCAGGCCCAATCTCCCAGCCTCACTCCTTTCGAGATTCATAGCCTTACATGGCCTGGGTGCGACAAAGTTCCCTAGGGCCCCACATGGGTCTCTGGCCTATACCAGCACCCAAGCAAAATTGCCAAGATTTTAACAAAGTGCAGTGTGGAATTACCAGCCTTGTGTGTCAAAGTTCAATGAGTACTCAGGGGTGCTCAAGGCAATGCTCACACGAAGGGGGTACGACCTAATTTCTAAGAGTAGTGTGAAGTGCTTATAGATTAAAAGAGGGTTGAGTTTGAAAGAGTAGTTCTGAAACAACAGTTTTTGAAAATAACTTTATAGGGTAAGAAAGAGTTTTGTAAAAAAAGGTTTGCAAAGAAAGGGAGATGTGATGCAGCCACAATCTAGCAAGTAGAGAATTCAGGAAAAGAACAAACACAAACAAGGATAGGGAGTTGGGGACAAGTAATTCACATGTTAGCAGTAAAATGGGGTTACAGATTCACATAGTTATCACATAGTTGTCACAAAGCATCATAGATTAACACGATCAAAATTATATAGCATTTAGAAATCAGATAGAGGGACACAAGTTGCAGCATGAGAGGCTAAATAGGGGTGAGAGCATGTAACAGTAGTCATGTTGAGATAAGAAACATTAACCCATAGACAAATAAGCATACTAGTGACATAAGTCTCACATAAAGTCACACAGGAGGAACAAGAGACATATTAGACTAACAGGAAAGGAGTAATAGCAGGGACATGTTGATTACACCAGACTCAAACAATTATAGAGAATCACATGAGGAAAGCAGAGTACTTATTAGACTAACAAAAGAGAAAGGGCATTATAGAATCATGCTAATTACATGGTAAGCAGTAGAACCACAAGATAAAGCACCAAAGGAACAACAGGTATATAAGCAAGAACTGAAGCATATTGTGTAGAGACACTATAAAACTAACTTAGAGACATACCAGTCGATTGATATAGAATAGCAAGGTGCAAAGAGATAGAACAACAACAGCAGTATGCAGAACAAAGGAGCAACATGGTAGTAATGTGCAGAAGCAAAAGAGCAGCAGGGATTACTCAGTGTATTGGTGTGTGATATCAGTGCTCTCAATATCCGTGTATGCTATCAGTGTCAGTGTGTGTCTTGTAAAGAGAGAATCCAGAGTATATATAGTTTTTTTGAAAACGAGTAGTAGCCTAAGGTAAGGAATAATAATTCAATTAATTATGGAAGTAAAGTTCAGTCAGAATCCATCAAATACATGGACTTCCCTTTAATTAGGGAGTCCTCATTCAAACGGCACAATTAGTATCAGATAAGGAAAGAATCAATGTATAAACATGGCCCTTTACCATAACAGGGGTAGTAAAGCATATAACAAGTAATTAAGTCTAGGTACATAACATAGTAATTAGGGAGTGTATAAGTTAATCAATCAGCAGCATATTTGTACCCATAAATAGGTAAAATCTAGTTATATCAGTCCCAAAAATCACGGATGGAATCAAAATCATAGATGGTTCAGTTCTAATCAAGGAAAATATCACACAGACAAGGAAA
Organism: Nicotiana undulata; assembly: GCA_005239495.1. Taxonomy (NCBI): domain Eukaryota; kingdom Viridiplantae; phylum Streptophyta; class Magnoliopsida; order Solanales; family Solanaceae; genus Nicotiana; species Nicotiana undulata. The sequence continues at coordinate 64,105 of ML288879.1, forward strand.
TAATTCAAAATTAGTACAAAATACAAAGAAACTACACAGAATCACCTATTTAGGGAAGCCATCACAAGTTTGAGGAATTTACACAATGAATCACTATAAGTCATTAGGCGAGTAGTCAATAAGGCAAATAGTCAGACGTTCAAACATAGTCATTGAACAAAACAACATTAATAGAACAGCAGAAGATTAAGAATCATAGCAACAAATTAAAGGAAGAGTCACAAAGAACAAACATACACTTTTATAGGAAACGAATACACATAGTCAAGTAATAAAGGACGACCTAGCATAATAGTTCAGACAGCAAGAAAATCATGGGATACTCGTTCAAACACAGTAGAGATGGCTAGAAATCAAAGAAGAATGGTTTGAGAAACAAGGCTAAGAAACCCTAATTTTGAAGTTGTTAAAATTTTTTTTTTCCAGAGAAATAATATAGAACAACTTTGTAACATTATAGATATTGAACAGATCTTAGAAGAAAAACTAAAATATAGAGGGTTAGGGTTTCGTGACAAACCAGAGAGAGAAGTAAGGGAACCTGGCTGTGAAACTCAGGACAATGGTGTTTAGAGCACCATCGAGTTAAAACCCATCGGAGAAAGGCCGGAAACAACCCCAGACATATCTTCCAGTGGTGGTCCGGCATGGTTGGAACCCATGGAGGTCTCAAAGACGGAGAGATAAGGCTTCAAGGCGGATGGTGGTCGAAAGAGGTGAGACTGGAGGTGGCCGGAGAGACGGTGCAGGCCATCAGAGAAGAAGAAGAACCCAGAAGGTTCTAGAGAGAATAGGAGAGGAAGAGACGAGAAGAGAGAGAGTTGGTCTTGAGAGAATGAGAGGGGTCAGGGGGGGTCGTTTGTTTTAATTATGGTAAGTTGGATCTGTGCCGTTGATCACATATGATCAACGGCTCAGATCAAGCGTGGGGTTGGGCCGGGTATTGAATTCGTTTGGGCTGGGATAATTTGGTTAAGGGGTTGGGTATTGGATTGAAATTGAAATAGGTTAAGAGTGGCTAGATTTTAAATATGCCTTAAATAAGATAATTAATTAATTAAAATAACTAATAATTATATAAAAAATGAAATTAAGTTTAAATAAGTAAAATCAAATAATTAACTAATATTAAGTGTAAACATACATAATATTTTGAATTAAAATATTATAAAATGTCCAATTGGACCATAATTGCAAAATTGTTGTAATTGGAATTAAATAAGACCCAATTGGCTAATTTGTGAAATAATTGGATTTTAATGGATAAAAATTATTATATATAAGATACTAGGCTAAAAAGTATTTTGAAGTTATTTATGACATAATTTATGAATTATTTAAATATGAAATATTAAATAAACGGGGAAATAATTTAAATAAAAATATGGAAAAATAGGAAAAAATACTCATCATTACAAAGAGTAATTTTGAAAGCTTATATGCAAGTTTGAAAATAGTTTGAGAAAAAATTGGGTATCAACAGCTACCCCTCTTTACCCGGGAAGGATGAAAGAGTTGTCGGGTGAAGATATGATGGTCAATTATGACTGAGTGGAAATTGGACAAGAGTTTTAGGCCGCACCCTTGTTTCTGAGCTGCCTACATATCCCTGGTATTGAAGGAATCAGGCCATATGTAGTTCCGGAATCATCGGCGAAATATACCGGTGATGTTTCACAAGAACGGACACAAGGTGCAAGGTAAGGCAAAATTGGAAGGTCTAACGGGGTTGTTTTGGGTAACTGGAGCGGTCTGCTCCTGCCTGGTTGGCTGTTCCGGCCGGATAACCTGCAAGTAAATAACAAGCATGTATCGTGCATAATATAAATATGATGCAAGTTCCCGTTGGACTATGAATGTTGTCTTCGGACAATTAGGATGATGTCCTTATACCATGATGTCCTGGGCCATGAATCGCTTGGTGCGGGATTCGCAGGATATGAAATGATGTTCTCGGGCCATGAGGATGGTTCCTCTTAACCCTGGTGCCTTTGAATAATGATGTGCAAGTTGAATAAAATAGATCCTTAGGCCATGAAATAATGTTCTCGGGCCATGAAGATGGTGCCTCTGAACGATGACGCCTTTGGACAAGTTGGCTATATTTCAGCCCCTGAAGAATGCAGTAGTATGATGCTGACAAGACAGAGCTTAGTCTTGCGATTTGTGAAAAGAAAGAGGGGCAGAGCTTAGCCCGAAAGAACGCGTAAATAAATAACGTAACGAAAGGTGATTGCTTTGAAAAGGTAGAAAAGAGCTTTGCGTAATGAAATAAAATGCGGAGAGAGGTAGCGTGGAACCTCGGAAGGCAGAATGATAGCCTTATGCAATGCGGGAAATAAATGCTGGGGAGGTAGCGCTTAACCTCGGAAGGCACAATGGTAGCCTTATGCAATGCGAGAAAATGCAGGGAGACAGTGCTTAGTATCGGAAGGCAGAACAGTAGCCTTATGAAAAGACGCGAATGCAGGGGAGGTAATGCTTAACCTCGGAAGGCAGAATAGTAGCCTTATGCAAAGATGCGAATGCATGGGAGGTAGAGCTTAACCTTGGAAGGCAGAATAGTAGCCTTATGCGATGCAAGAATAGAGTGCAGGAGAGGTAGCGTAGAACCTCGGAAGGCAGAATGGTAGCCTTATGCAGTGCAGGAAATAAATTGCAGAGGGAGGTAGCGTGGAACCTCGGAAGGCAGAATAGTAGCCTTATGTGATGCAAGAATAAAGTGCAGGAGAGGTAGCGTAGAACCTCAGAAGGCAGAATTTTAGCCTTATGCAGTGCATGAAATAAAATGCAGAGGGAGGTAGCGTGGAACTTCGGAAGGCAGAATGGTAGCCTTATGCAATGCAGGAAATGAATGCATATGGAGGTAGAGCTTAACCTCGGAAGGTAGAATAGTAGCCTTATGCAATATAGAAAATAAAATGATAGTAAGAGTTCATAGCTGATGATAAAGTGCGGCGATATGATTGTTGTGAATGAAGCATTGTTTGCGATAATAGTAGGCGTCGGCATGTGCGATGAGTTCGAGAGCGTATCCTTGAGAAGTATGCGTCTTGCGGGTGAATGCGTCTGGCTGCTGCTTGCTTCGGAATTTTGAGGTCCCTCCTCAAAATTCGTCCCCATTTTCCATTCGTGGGAAAAATGAAATTTTTATTAAAATGTGACCAAACCCATAGGGCTGCCTACGTATCCCCTCTTAAACGGGAATCAGGTCAGGCGTAGTTTGATTTACATCATTGAGAAAAGCATAAAGAGTTACACATAGGAACTCTTGACTGCGTCTGAGTTGATTGGTTTAGGCCAAACTTCTCCATCCATTTCTGCAAGTATGAGTGCTCCTCCTGTCAGCACTCGGTGAACCATGTACGGGCCTTGCCAATTTGGAGAGAATTTCCCTTTTGCTTCGTCTTGATGAGGAAAGATTTTCTTTAACACCAGCTGCCCCGGTGTGAATCGTCTTGGTTTGACTTTCTTGTTGAAGGCTCTGGTCATTCTGTTCTGATATAGCTGACCATGACAAACCGCGTTCATTCTTTTCCCGTCTATGAGGACCAATTGCTCATAGTGGCTTCTTACCCATTATGTGTCGCTGAGCTTAGCTTCTTGTATGTTTCTCAGAGATGGGATCTCAACTTTAGCAGGAATGACGACTTCTGTACCGTATACCAACATGTAAGGAGTTGCCCCAGTTGATGTGCGAACCAAGGTGCGGTATCCCAGTAGTGCAAATGGCAGCTTCTCATGCCACTGTTTTTGCTTCTCTATCATTTTTCTCAATATCTTCTTGATGTTCTTGTTGGCAGCCTCAACGACTCCGTTCATCTGCGGTCTGTATGCTGTGGAGTTATTGTGTTTGATCTTGAAGGTTTCACACATTACTTTCATCAAATCGCTGTTTAGGTAGGAACCATTGTCGGTGATGATCGACTCTTGAACTCCGAACCGACAAACAATGCAGTTGCGGACAAAGTCGTCCACGACCTTCTTAGTGACTGCTTTGTAAGATTCTGCTTCGACCCATTTGGTGAAATAGTCAATGGCAACCAAAATGAACATGTGTCCATTGGAGGCTGCAGGCTCGATTGGTCCAATAACATCCATGCCCCAAACGGCGAACGACCAGGGTGAACATCTTGCATTAAGCTCATTGGGAGGTACCTTTATCATATCCCCATGTATCTGACATCGGTGGCATTTGCGGACATACTGGATGCAATCTGTTTCCATGGTCATCAAGAAATAACCAGCCCGAAGTATCTTCCTTGCTAGAACAAACCCGTTCATTTGAGGACCGCATGTACCAGCATGTATTTCCTCCAACAACATCATTGTTTCCTTTGCTTCAACACACCTTAGCAAACCCAGATCAGGAGTCCTCCTGTATAGGATTCCTTCGCTGTGAAAGAAATTGATTTGATAACCTTCGAAAAGTGCGCTTCTGAGTAGCGTTTGCAAGATCTGGGTACTCTCCCTCTGCCAAGTACTCCTTGATATCATGAAACCAAGGTTTTCCGTCTGCTTCCTCTTCAACATGGGCGCAGTAAGCCGGCTGATTGTGGATCCTCACTGGGATGGGATCAATGAAGTTCTTGTCTGGATGCTGGATCATAAATTACAAGGTGGTCAGTTCGTCGGTGAACTCATTCTGGATTCTGGGAACGTGCCTGAATTCAATCTTTGCGAACCTCTTTCTCAATTCCTGCACATGATGTAGGTATGGCAGTATTTTTGAATTCTTGGTCGCCCATTCTCCTTGGACGTGGTGTATCAATAAGTCTGAATCACCAATCACTAATAATTCCTGAACATTCATGTCGATGGCCAAGTTGAGCCCCAGGATGCAGGCCTCATATTCAGCCATGTTGTTGGTGTAGGGAAACCTGAGATTGGCGGATACCGGGTAGTGTTGGCCAGTTTCTCAAATAATGACTGCTCAAATACCCACACCTTTGAAGTTTGCAGCCCCATCAAAGAACATCCTCCATCCATCGTAGGATTCTGCAATGTCCTCTCCTACGAATGACACTTCTTCATCGGGGAAATACATTTTCAATTGTTCGTATTCTCCGTCCACAGGATTTTCAGCAAGATGATCGGCTAATTCTTGTCTCTTGATCGCCTTCTTAGTTACGTAAATGATGTCGAACTCACTTAACAGGATCTGCCATTTAGCTAGCTTGCTAGTGGGCATGGGCTTCTGAAAGATGTACTTTAGCGGATCCATCCTAGATATGAGGTACGTTGTGTAGGCACAGAAATAATGCCTCAGCTTCTGTGCGACCCAAGTCAAAGCACAACAGGTGCGTTCTAGTAGAGAATATCAGGACACATACGGAGTAAACTTCTTTCCTAGGTAGTAAATTGCTTGCTCTTTCCTCCCTGTTTCGTCATGTTGCCCGAGAACGTAACCGAAAGCTCCATCTAACATAACAAGGTAGAGTAATAGAGGTCTACCCGGCACTGGAGGTACCAAGACTGGTGGTTCTAAGAGGTACTCTTTGATTCTTTCGAAGGCCTTTTGACAATCCTTAGTCCATTTGGTGGCCGCATCCTTTCTTAGCATCTTGAAAATCGGTTCGCAAATGACAGTGGACTAGGATATGAACCGGCTGATATAATTTAGCCTTCCCAGAAAGCTCATAACATCCTCTTTGTTCCTTGGTGGCGACAATTCTTGGATGGCTTTGACCTTTGATGGATCTAGCTCTATTCCTCGACGACTGACAATGAACCCTAGTAGCTTGCCAGCAGAAACCCCGAACGCACACTTTGCGGGGTTAAGTTTCAGATTGTATTTCCTTAACCTGTTGAAGAACTTTCTCAAATATTCCATGTGATCAGCATCTTTCTTTGATTTGATGATGACGTCGTCAACATATTCCTCGATCTCCTTGTGAATCATATCATAGAATATAGTAGTCATGGCTCTCATGTAAGTGGCCCCTGCATTCTTCGGACCGAATGGCATCATCTTGTAGCAATACACTCCCCATGGCGTAATGAATGCCGTTTTCTCAGCATCTTCCTCGTCCATCCAAATCTAATGGTAACCAGCAAAACAATCTGCAAAGGACTACAACTTGTGCTTGGCATAGTTGTCAATTAAGATGTGTATGTTTGGCAAGGGGAAGTCGTCTTTCGGACTGGCCAGGTTGAGATCCTGGTAGTCGACGCAGACTCTGACCTTCCCATATTTCTTTGGTATAGGCACGATGTTGGCTAACCATGTAGGATATTCGACCACCCAGAGAACCCCGACGTTGATCTGCTTGGTGACCTCTTCTTTGATTTTCAAGATCATGTCTGGTTTGAACTTCCTGAGCTTTTGCTTCACTGGAGGGCATGTTGGATTGGTTGGCAGGTTGTGGGCCACAATAGATGTACTGAGGCCAGTCATAACATCATATGACCAGGCGAATATGTCCTCATATTCCCTTAAGAATTCCGTATATTCTTCCTTTTCTGATGGCGACAGACGAATGCTGATGCGTGTTTCTTTGACGTTCTCTGCGTTTCCCAGGTTGACGACCTCAGTCTCGTCCAAGTTAGACTTAGGTCTATCCTCTAATTTCTCGACCTATTTAATAATATCCTCAGGTATATCATCCTCGTCTGACTCGAGATCCGTTTGTTGCGTTGCCTCGTTGTAGGTCACAGTCGTCGGTTCATCAAGATAAGTAATAGTAATGTTGTGTAAATAAAGTAATGGGGATGAAAATAGTAGCAAGTAAATATAAGATTTATAAAGAAACTGGAAATGCTTTGATAAATTGAATAATAGTTTGCACATGGGAGCTCTTTCTTGCTGAAATTAAAAATGCGAAAAGGAAGAAAATTCTTTAAATAAATAAACTGTAAATAATGCTTGTTTTGTTAGCCTTGCTACCCCGAGGCTTGACGGGCTTTGGTTTTCCTGACGGACCAATTGTTGAGATATGATCCCTTGCTCACGACTTGTATAGAAGGGCCTTCCTCCCCCTCCTCCTCGAGAATGACACAGCAGTCCATGTCCTTATCATCCAGAAATAGATCCCTCATTGCCGCTAGCGCTTCCTCCTCGTCTGTACCATATGTGATGTCAGCTGGCTGGAAAGTCTGCTCTATGTGGGGTATTGTCTACTCAAATGGGTAGTAGGGGCCGCGCCATGGTGGCGACCAGTTCTTGAATTCCTTCCTAGTGTACTCGTACCCATACCAAAAGTGGTACCGTGCTTCTTGAGTGTTATTGGCTTTGTTATTCCTTGGAGATTCTTACCGAGCCCTTTACCTGGCTCCTACCCTTGCTAAATCAATATGTTTTCGGTCTTACTTCCCCACCACTTGTCCTTGTCAATGGCGTTAACACGTTCAACGTTGTGGTAGATCTCTCCACCCAACTTCCTCTTTCCATTGATTCTGGCGACCGTAGATATGGTTGCTACCATCGCCATGAATGATTACCTCTTGGTGATTCCATTCAAACTTCACAACTTGGTGTAAGGTTGATTCCACGGCCCCAGCCGCGTGGATCCAAGGTCGTCCCAACAGTAAGTTGTAGGATGCAGGCACATCTATCACTTTGAAATATACATCGAACTAAGTTGGTCCCATCTGTAAGCACAAGGTGATTTCTCCCATGGTAGACCTCTGCGAACCATCAAAGGCTTTTACGTTGATCTCTCCATCCTTTATCTCATGTAGACTTTTTCCCAACTTCTTGAGCGTGACCAGCGGATAGATGTTGAGGCTGGAACCCCCATCAATTAGGATCCTTGTGATGAAATGATCCTCACATTGCACCGTGATATGTAGTGCTCTATTATGCCCTAATCCTTCGGGCGGCAACTCATCTTCATGGAAAGTGATCTTGTAACTTTCCAGTACCTGGCCTACCATGTTGGCCATTTCTCCACTGGTGATATTGTCCGGTACGTATACTTCACTCAGCACCTTTAGCAAAGCAATCTTGTGTGTTTCAGAGTTTTGTAATAGGGAGAGGATAGATATCTGAGCTGGAGTTTTGTTCAACTGGTCGAGGATTGAATATTCCTTGGCTTGTATCTTTCTCCACTGATCGTCTGAACATGTTTCAATGATGGGGGGACGGTTGTTGGCTTTCTTGATAGACTCGGCCAAATGTTCAGGGGTATAAACTCTGCCAGTTCTCGTCATACCCTGTGCAGCGATGGCTTCTTGAGACTTGCCTTTACCTTTCCTCCTTGCTTCAGCGGTATAGTCCCGCGGAATGGTGTCTGAGTAAAAGGGTGTTGTCGTTGACATTGCCACTGAAATAGGTGTGGTCATTCTTATTCCCACCGGAGTATATGTTATAGATGGCCGGACTGCAACTTTGAGCGGTCGTATAAACTCGACTTCGATCGGCACTGGGGCCTTTCCTTTGGCGGGTGGTCTCGATTAAAATGCAAGTGGGATGGAAATGTTTACCTCAGCTTCCTCAGATGGCTGCATCTGGACCACGATCGGATTAAGAGTAATGACAGGCTTCTTCGGATCACCCTCTGTAATTAGCCTAATTTATCCCTCGGGATCCCAGTCATCATAAACCTCAATCATGTGGACACCACCTTTATGGTCAGGCAGCGGATTATTGCGAACATTAGGAGCAGGGTCCTTGGCTACAACGATCTTGTCATCTATGAGGGTCTGTATCTTGTCCTTTAAGGAACGAAATTCCCTGATGGTGTGTCCCTTCATGCCGGAGTGGTAAGCACAGGTTTTGTTTGGGTTGACCCACTGGGAAGGGTTCTCAGGGGAGACAGCGGGAATGGGTGTGACATAACCGGCGGCTTTGAACTTTTTGTATAATTGGTCAATGGGTTCAGCTATGGCGGTATACTATTTTGGTGGACGACGATCGAAGTTTTGGTGAGGCCTTGGGATTTTTTGATGATTACGTGGTGATTGGTAGTGAGAAGGTTGGGAATTGTAGACATTATAGACGGGATCTGGTTGGGAGTATCTGGGCGAGGTAGGCTGCCATGTGGGTGGTGAGGGTGCTTGGTAGCTTGGAGATCGTTGGTACGTGAAGGAAGGTGCGGGGTATACTTGGTATTTGGGAGGGGACTTGGCTTGTTGTGCCACCATCACGGCTCCTACATCCCTTTTCTTGGACACACCACCGGATTGCAGAGCTTTATTGGTAGCCTATAAAGCTTCAAAATTAGTAACCATACCGTTTTTGATACCTTCCTCGATTCGCTCTCCCAGCTTAATGATATTAGAAAACTTTTGCCCCTCGACCATCATCAGCTGCTCATAGTACTGAGGATCCTGAGCTCGTACAAAGAATTTCTTCATTTGTTCCTCTTGCAAGGCCGGTCTGAACTTGGCAGCTTCTGACCTCCAACGAGTAGCATACTCGCGGAAGGTCTCTGTTGGTTTCTTCTTTAAGTTCTGGATGTAGAATATATCCGGTGCATTCTCCGTGTTGAACCTGAATCTATCCATGCTCACCCAATTGGTCCATTTCTTTGGATCCTGGCTGATGTACCAGGATAGTGCATCTCCTTTCAAGCTCCTCATGAAGAGTTTCATGCGGATTCTTTCATCTTTTCCCAGGCCGACCAATTTGTCACAGTAAGTCCTCAGATGGACTCTTGGATCACCAGTACCATCTAACATTTCGAATTTAGGTGGTTTGTACCCCTCGGGAATTTCAACATCGGGCTGTTTACATAGATCCTCATAGTTCAACCCCTCAATCCCTTTAACTCCTTCGACGCCGTTGGTCAATTTCTTGAGTTCCTCGGCCAGATTCCTGATGAGCCTATCCTTCTCGTCAGACTCATGGGTATGCGGTGTGGAATGAGCTATGGTTTCCACATAAATGGGATTATCGTAAGCATGGAAGTGGTCTCTTGTCTGATCCTGGAGAGGCGGAGTGTTGTGGTGACATATGTTGCGTTGTGCTGGTGAAACTGGATCTTTTCGATGATTTGGTTGTTTGGGGATGTTTTGTGGTAAAGTGGGGTTCGGAGCATTTGGAAAGTGAACGTCTGGGACATTGAGGGAGAATGATAAGTTGGCCAAGTTCTTGACTTGATCAAGTTCCTCTTGGAACTTTAGCAACTTCTTATCTAGTGGAGACATACCCTCGTGCAGAACCTGAATACCTCGACCATCAGTGATCTCAACCTGTTCATCCCTGTTGTCTTTTCTGGTGCCGCTTGCATCTGCCATCTTTGTTTTACCCTTGCTTTTTCCTTTGGGAGGATTGGAAGGAGGAGTAGGAGGAGGGCCCTTTGATCTTGTGCAATAAGTTGTTGATGTCAGAGTGAACGAACTAACCTTTGGGGAAGGGGAATAACTAAAGAAAAACAAAAAGAGTAGTGAAGTTAGTGAGGATTATAAAGAGTATTACGGTAATCTAAACACGTAACGCGAAAATGTAAAATGCATCCTATGTTGGGGAACCTCTTTGTGCCCGAGGTAGGCCTTGCGACAAATTAATTTGGAGAACTTGGAATGCTAAATGCCTCATTTTATTGATGTAAAAATGGATGAATCCAAAGACAATACAAAAACAATAAGCAAGAAATAAAATCACTAATGGCCATTGGCCTTATTATATTGGTAAAGCGGAAATGAAAATCCTATCTAATTGGGTCCCAAAAGGACCTTCTCCAAGCTTGGCCCTCTTGTCATATTTTAGATCATGCTGAATCTGGGGACTTCGTACCTCGTTTCCTTCGAACAAACAAGGTTAGGCCCTTACCCCCACCAGACTCGACTATTTAACATCAATAATTAACATGTGCATTTAAGTTCTCCAAATAAATGCACAGAACGTGAAGGCGTCCTTTTGGGTTCTAGGGGAACCCAATAGACTTTGGACAAGGCTATCTTAAAGGCTATTGTGCGGACAACACGTTAGCCTGGCTAGGTTTGATCATGATGCATGCAACATACAATAGAGTAAGGTTCCTATTGGGGTTTAAGACGGGTACCCATGAGCGGACAACTCAAGGGGGAAAGGCACGGAACTGTCGACTGCACCGCTGATCGACTAGTTTTACCGTAAATACGCCTTTCCGAATTTAAGGGGTGATAATATTGGAATAGTGCAACCACTCATTGTAAGCGTTGATATATGATTTTGTTTGGCATGATTGGAATATGAATGTGGAGCATGATATGCAATAATAAGCATTAAAACAAATAGGCATGTATTTTCACGTTGAGGAAAGTGGTAGAAAAAGAAAATACAACAGTTATAATGGAAAACGGTTACAAAGAAAACATGAAGATATGTCAGTTTCGTTTAGGCAAAATAAATACTTGCAAAAATTAAACAGCTAACATCATATAACAGGGAATGGAAAAGGTGTAAGCATTAAAATAAGAATTAAAGGTCTGAATTCACAAAGCAACTTGTAATGGTATAAGCCTAGGGAAAGTCCCCAGCAGAGTCGCCATTCTGTCGCGCCCCCTTTTTCTATCGCACGGGTTAGGTACGGAGAGATCGGGTTTTATGACATTCTGGATAACTCCTTAAAAAAAGGGTTTAAGGAAGAGTCGCCACCTAACGATTTTATGGTGCGTTAGGGCACCTAGAGTTGATAACCATCAAACTAGTTTGCATTACCAGAGATTGGGTAAGGGCTTGAAATTATCCCAAGGGGAAGGTGTTAGGCACCCCTCAAGATCCACAACTGTGGGTCCCAGCCAAAAAATTTTGTGAATTTGGACGGTGAACAAGTAGCAAGTAAAGTTCATATAAGAGGGGATTTCAAACAAGTATAAAAATCTTTAAAGGTTTTGGAGAAAACATTAGAATGAACATTTGAAAAGAACTGTCCTAGGTTTAAAGTAATACGGATCACATCAATGCAATACCCGGTATGTCACTTCCTCAAAGAGGTGGCTACACGTGGTATTAGCACACCGGTCATCATATCCGTATTCTACCCTTTCCACCCCGTAAATGTTATTTAAAGCGCGAGTGTTGGTCACAAATGCTTATTGCGTGCTATTACCCGTCCCATCCTATCAGTCCTGGAGTGTGTTTAGGACTACTATTCCTAAAAGGCAGGGACTAGGCTGAACCCTTAGGTTTAAAGGACAAAATGCTAAGCGACATACATAACAAGTAGGACTACATGTAAGGAAACACGTAAGGAAAATAAAGACTCACATATCCCTCCACAAGTAAGCATGTAAGTAGCACGTCTCAAGCACAGCTAAAGTATTAAAGACAGGATTTAAAATAGGAGTTTTTGAGTTGAAAATCAGTAGGTTTCAGCAGTTTTGGAAAGTAACTGATTCCTTGGAAACATAGTAATAAAGTAGGAAACTCGGTTAAAACAGAGTAGCTTAAAGAAGAGTGATTGAATTAATAAGGGCCAGTAATTCAAAGATAGTAGCAAGATTTGAAAGTGCACAACATTTTTGATGGAGTTTCAAATAAACGGATGAATAACCTTTAGAAAACCAATAATCAGAAGTAAAGCAAGATTTGAAAGTAAAACTGAGTAGTTTCAAACAGGGATGACTTACTTTGAAATCAATGATTCAAAAAATAAAGCAGGAACGAGTAGTTTAAAGGAGTATTAGTAAAGGAGAGTGAGTGCACAACTTCAAGAACCAATAATTTTAAGATAGAGCAAGGATTCAAACGAAAACAGAGTGACTCTTTAAGAGGGAGAGTTTGTTTTGAAAATTTATTAATTGCTGGGTAAATAAGAGTGAAAATAATGACACACAACGATGTTCTCAAGTTATCAGAAGAGACTGATTAGCTTTACAGATCATTTTTAGCACAATTAGGACATAAAACGATTGATTTGGGTTTTAATAAATGTTAGGCCTAAGGTTTGCCTAGGCGGGCATATACATTGCTCATTCGTAAAAAAAATGAGAAGGCGGATTTCTGATATTTAGAGACATAAAGATAATACATTTGCAGAAAAATGTTTTAAGCCATTTTACACAATTTTAGCGGGGTTATTAGAGTTAATACAGGCTGACTACTCGTTCAACAGAGTATAATTGAAAACAGACATGCTGGGGAAACAAAATCCTAAGGAACATGGTATCTAATGCATACATGAATGCCTAAAACATGGCTTCTAAATGTAGTGCTTATGAAGATGCAACAACAGTAACATTATGGCAGTTTTATTACTTGGTTATAATTATTAACTGTGAGAAGGGCTTATAAAATGACATGAATATAATAGTTATGCTGAAATAAGGACCTAAACATAATTTATCATGCATGGTAGGCATGTACTAAGCATGCTACTATTACACACATGGGTAAGTAAAATCCTATAGTCATGTTTTCTACCCATACTATACTAAACATGCCTAGTCCCCTCCCACATTCACTATCCAGCCCCAATTATTCGTTTACAAGTTATTACATGCCAATAATAATAAATTACATTAATGAAATGAAAAATAAGAAGCTACTTCTATAGGGAGCCTTCAATCAGGACCAATCTCCCAGCCTCACTCCTTTCGAGTTACACAGCCTTACATGGCCTGGGTGCGACAAAGTTCCCTAGGGCCCCAAATGGGTCTCTGGCCTATACCAGCACCCAAGCAAAATTGCCAAGATTTTAACAAAGTTTAGTGTGGAATTACCATCCTTGTGTGTCAAAGTTCAATGAGTACTCAGGGGTACTCAAGGCAATGCTCACACGAATGGGGTAGGACATAATTTCTAAGAGTAGTGTGAAGTGCTTATAGATTAAAAGAGGGTTGAGTTTGAAAGAGTAGTTCTAAAACAACAGTTTTTGAAAATAACTTTAGAGGGTAAGAAAGACTTTTGTAAAATAAAGTATGCAAAGAAAGGGAGATGCAATGCATCCAAAGTCCAGCAGGTAGAGAATTCAGGAAAAGAAAAAACACAAACAAGGATAGGGAGTTGGGGACAAGTAATTCACATGTAGAAGTAGAATGGGGTTACAGATTCACATAGTTATCACATAGTTGTCACAAAGCATCATAGATTAACACGATCAGAATTATATAGCATTTAGAAATCAAATGGAGGGACACAGGTTGCAGCATGAGATGCTAAATAGGGGTGAGAGCATGTAACAGTAGTCATGTTGAGATAAGAAACATTAACCCATAGACAAATAAGCATACTAGTGACATAAGTCTCACATAGAGTCACACAGGAGGAACAAGAGACATATTAGACTAACAGGAAAGGAGGAATAGCAGGGACATGTTAATTACACCAGACTCAAACAATTATAGAGAATCACATGAGGAAAGCAGAGTACTTATTAGACTAACAAAGGAGAAAGGGCATTATAGAATCATGCTAATTACATGGTAAGCAGTAGAACCACAAGATAAAGCACCAAAGGAACAACATGTATATAAACAAGAACTGAAGCATATTGTGTAGAGACACTATAAAACTAACTTTCATCTGATTTACTACCAGGTGAGAGTCACTTTTGATTACGATTTGCTCGATCGAGAGTTCTCGTGCCATTTCTAGCCCTGCAATGACAGCTTCGTACTCCGCTTCATTGTTAGTTATAGGATAACATTTGATAGTTTGCCGCGTCTTTTCACCCGTGGGTGATATTAAGACTATGCCTAAGCCGGCACCTTTTATATTAGAAGAACCATAGTAAATAGGGTCCATAGACGCAAATTAGAATCGTTAAAGAGTTGTAACTCTTTTTCCACTTCAAGGACAATGTTATTATTAAAATCAGCGACGAAATCAGCTAAAATTTGAGATTTTATTGCAGTCCTAGGCTATACATTATGTCGTGCTCGCTTAATTCTATGGCCCATTTGGCTAACCTTCCTGATAATTCCTATTTATGCAGAATATTTCTTAAAGGATATGAAGTCACAACAGTGATTGCATGACATTGAAAATATGGTCTTAATTTTCTAGACGCCATAATTAGAGCCAAGGCTAATTTTTCTAGCTGTGGGTATCTAGTTTCAGCATCTAATAAAGTCTTGCTTGCATAATAAATTGGAAATTGTTTACCTTTGTCTTCCCTCACCAGTACTGCACTTACGACAATTTCTACAACGGCAAAGTAGATACACAACCTCTCCCCTTCTTTTGTCTTTGATAGCAACGGGGGTTTTGATAGATAAGCCTTCCGATCTTAGAGAGCCTGTTGACATTCTCCAGTCCATTCGAACTGATTTTGCTTCTTGAGAACTGAAAAGAATTTAAAGTTTTTCTCGGATGTCATGCCCCAAAACCGTGGGACGAGACCGGCGCCTAACCGGATGATCCCGATCAAGAGAACCTGGTTTGCCTTTCCCACCCAACGCAATGCCCTGTGTCTAAAATATACATTGTTCCATATGAATTAGCCAATTTAGATACAAAGTACGATTTACAACATAAGTTCATTTCCTCTTTTAACTTTCAAAATTTGATAATCCAAAATATATATAATACATACAAGTTTTCCAACACGGACCATGATTTTGACCGAACACATCTACTGCCCAAAATACATATATACAACCCACACAGTGTCTACGGAGCCTCTAAGAGTACTAGGAGGTTTACATAAACCTGCCAGCAACAAGGCCCCGGCTATTCCTTTACTGACGCAACATATACAAAATAAGGCGGTATAGACTACACACGGCCACGAGGGGAAGTGGGGCTCATCAGAACTGCTGAAAGGATGAAGAGGAGGCACCACTATCTGCGGGCTGAGCTACCTTCTATGGAACCACCTACATCCATATAAAAGATGTAGTTCCCCCAGCAAAAGGGACGTTAGTACCGTTGAATAGTACTAGCATGTATGAACAAACTTTATTTTAAGTAGAATGAAACAGTACACAAGATATAAGACAGTCAGAGAAACCAAACAATTACTGCACAGAGATACATAAAATAAACACAATTGGGAGTTTCACAAATTCTTATTCCAACACAACCTACCCTTATTTCTTCCTGTTGCGGCGCGCAAACCGATCCCACCGGACAAGCACATTCCAGCCTTATTACATTATGTTGCGGCGCGCAGCCCGATCCTACCAGACAGTCACATTCCACCCTTATTACTTCTCACATATCACCCTTATTCCTCCTGTTGCGGCGCGCAACCCGATCCCACCGTACAGTAACATATCATAGCAACAATAACAACCCACAATTCAATCACAAGGCTTCATATCATCAAGAGTATAATTTCATAACAACCAAACAATCATGTGATCACAATAATCTTTACCAAATAGTAAGTCATGTACGATGTGCCATCATTTGTAGCAACATCACCCAATAATTCAATCACAAAGGTTCTCATTATCAAGTACATTCATTCGTAACAACCAAATAACCATATGAAATCAAGGCCACATAAATCTTTACCAAACAGTGAGTCCAATGCGGTATGCCATCAACATATAGCTCAATAAGTTAAATCCACATTTCCTTTCCATTATTTACTACACAACATTTAGCACTTAGATACATTCAACAATAGGATTTGTTATAATTTTTTTCGTTTGGTAGCACAGCCTTTCATACCGAGATGTTCAAGCACAAAACGAGTTTTGCACATGATGGAGTAAGCATAAGGAATCACCCTTTTCACAATCTCACATAACATGGTGGCATGGAAAAATCAACTAGGACAACCAGAGAATAAAATCTTACGTCTCAACACATTAGAACAATCAATTCACATATGCATAAGCCAGGAACTCATACTGAATGCTCAGACACCAACAAGGAGACTCTACAAAGATTACAGTTAGCCATACATACCTCGAATCCGAATCCCCATTTATTTCTATCACAATCCACCGAACCGTCTAACACCGTCAATCTAGTTCACAATGCGACACATTTACCTTAGAATTAGGATTCTTGAATTCATTTGAGCATTTTATCAAATACTATGTGATCCTTTAGATTAACTAAACCCTTTTTAGTGAAAGATTACTCTACTTGCTTCCCTTTACTAGGTTATGGAAGATTATTCACATGCATACAAGGTCTCAACTTTCATTCTCAAGAACCAACTTATAGGTGTTTTATTCTTAACTAAACTCTGAGAATTTGTGGAAATAGGGTGAAGACTTACCTCTTATGATGAAGAAGATGACGAGTACTCGATAAACTTCGAGGCCTGAGTAGAGATGGATGACCAATTTGGGGAAGATGAGGACTTCTCTCTCTAGAAACCACTCTCACTTCTCTCTATTTTAATCATATAGATGTTAAAATGAAGGGTAGGGGTGTTTTATTAAACTAAGGGTCGGGTTTTAAAATCAGAAATTTGAAGCCCCGAAGTAGGAAATGCGATCGCATTCCTGCTATGCGGTACGCATTCCTGTCGCATAAATGGCCCTCAGCTGGGCCAAAGGTGAAAAGATTGCCCAGTTATGCAACCATTATGCGGTCCGCATACCTGTTTTGCGATCGCATAGTGCGTCGCATAACTCCCTCCGCAAGATTGCGACAACTATGCATTCTCAAAATGCGATCGCATCTTTGGCCACACAGATGTCCTCAAATTGGACAACAGGTTGTCTAGCTATGCGACCACTATGCGGTCCTCATACCTGACCTGCGATCGCATAGTGGACCGCAGATCCGTGCAATTATGGGAAATTATATCTTTTAAGTCCCGGGGTACTTTTTACTCAAAAAGGTCCGCTTTTAAGAATTTCTACAGTTATAAAAACATGGGAACCTACCCGGACATCATTTTTAGACATGAAATTTTTACGGGTCTTTACATCCTCCCCCACTTAGAATCATTCGTCCTCGAATGAGGATCGGGGAATCATTTTGAAAACACAGTATGCTAACCCCCAATTTTTACTAACTCCGATATTTTCTGAAAATTTTGCCAGAGTTTCCTTTGTAATTAGGCATATCTACCTGTCAGAGAGCCCCCGAAACACATTGTTAACCAATTTCACACATTTTAATTTACTCCAACCACTTGCACATAATTCGGATACCTCGTCAAATTGTATATAATTCAACTACTTCAACATGCTATACATAATTCAATTAATGCCACAAACTTGCATATCATTCAACTATCACATGAATTGTACATAATTTAACTATTCCACAATATACACAAAAGTGGCACAAAATTGAGAAGTCACAATAGTAAGGAAATTAGTGTTCTTGCACAAACTTTGACACAAAGGTGTAGTTGCTAAGAGATGGCAGTTCTCACAAACATTACTAGACTAATTCAAACAAATGGGGATATTTCTCTTTAATTTCATTTTCCGCTTCCCATGTGGCTTACTCGACTTGTTGACTTCGCTATAACACTTTAACAGAAGCAATCTCTTTTTTTATCAATCTACGGACTTGCCTATCAAGTATAGCAACCAAAACCTCTTCATATGACACTTCTTCATTAATTTCGATGGTCTCAACTGGCCTGATGGCAGATGGATCTCCAATTACCTTCTTTTGCATGGACACATGAAACACTGGATGCACTAATGACATTTCAGGGGGCAATTCCAGCTTATACGCTACCTGCCCTATCCTTTGAGTGATTCGACATGGCCCGACATACCTCGGGCTCATTTTCCCTTTCTTTCCAAACCTCATCACTCCCTTCAGAGGAGACACCTTCAAGAATACCCAATCATCTACTTGGAACTCCAAATCTCTACGACGAACATCCGCATAGGATTTCTAACGACTCTGAGCAGTTTTCATCCTCTCCTGGATGACTCTAACTTTTTTCATAGCTTGGCACAAAAGATCAGGTCCTAACAATTCCGGCTCACCAACATCAAACAATCCAATCGGAGACCTACACCTCCTTCCGCACAATGCCTCAAATGGGGCCATCTGAATACTAGCATGGAAACTGTTACTGTAAGCAAACTCTATAAGCGGCAAGTGATCATCCCAGCTAGCCTTGAAATCTAAAACACAAGCCCGCAATATATCTTCATGCGTCTGAATAGTCCGCTCCGCCTGACCGTTCGTCTGAGGATGGAAAGTCGTTCTGAGATTTACCTGAGTACCCATAGCTTGCTGAAATTTCCTCCAAAAGTTAGCGGTGGACTGGGCCCCTCGATCCAAAATTATAGATACTGGAGTGCCATGGAGTCTGATTATTTCTCTGAGATACAACTAAGCTTACTGTTCTGCAGTATCGATGAACTTGACTGGCAAGAAATGTGCTGACTTCGTGAGTCGATCCACTATTACCCAAATTGAGTCGAACTTACGCTGAGTGTAGGGTAACCCTACCACAAATTCCATATTGATCATTTCCCATTTCCACATCGGTATTTCCATAAGCTGCTTCAACACACCGGGCTTCTGATGCTCGGCCTTCACTTGCTGAAAATTTGGACACCTAGCCACAAAGTCCGTCACAACCCTCTTCATACCATTCAACAAGAAAATCTCCTTGAGATCGCGATACATTTTCGTAGAACCTCGGTGCACAAAATACCTAGAATTGTGAGCCTTTTCCATAACTGTCTCCCGAAGATTATCCACATCTGGAACACATAGCCTCCCTTGGCACCGCAAAACACCGTCATCATTGCCGAGTGAAAATGCTGAAGTCTTATGATTCAAAATTGCTTCCCTTAACTGTGCCAAAGCCGGATCTCTGAATTTCTTTCCCTTGACTTTCGCTACAAGCGAAGACTCCGCTCAATTAGGCACCACGACATTCCCCTCATCTGTGGCCGAAAGACAGATCCCTAGACTGGTCAACTCATTAACCTCCCGAGCCAAATGCCTCTGACCTGCTTCCAAATGGACCAAGCTACCCATGGATTTCCGACTAAGAGTGTCGGCTACCACATTCGCCTTTCCTGGATTGTACAAAATATTCATCTCATAATCCTTGAGCAATTCTAACCACCTCTGCTGCCTTAAGTTCAACTCCTTTTGTTTGAATAAATACTGAAGACTCTTGTGGTCTGTGAACACGTCCACATGGACCCCATAAAGATAATGCCGCCAGATTTTCAAGGCAAACACAACCGGTGCGAGCTCAAAATCATACGTCGGATAATTCTTCTCGTGATTCTTGAGCTGTCCGGAAGCATACGCTATTACCTTACCACATTGCATTAGCACACACCCCAAACCAACCCTCGTAGTATCACAATAAACCACAAACCCTTCTGATCTTTCTAGCAAGGTCAACACTGACGCCGAAATCAATCTCGACTTCAATTCCTGTAAACTCTTTTCACAAGCATCGGACCACCGAAACTTAACTGCTTTCTATGTCTGCTTATCCAATGGGGAGGCGAGAGTAGAGAATCCCTCCACGAACCTCCGATAATACCCAGATCGACCCAAGAAACTACGAATCTCTGTCGGGGTCGTTGGTCTAGGCCAATCCTTCACCGCTGCGATCTTTGGGGATCAACCTGAATCCCTTCCCTAGAAACAACATGGCCCAAAAAGGTGACTGATTCTAGCCAAAACTCACATTTTGAAAACTTTGCATACAACTGGTGCTGATGAAGAGTCTGCAGAACTGCCCTGAGGTTATTTGCATGATCTTCCCAACTTCGCGAATAAACAAGGATATAATCAATGAATATTATCACAAAAGAGTCAAGAAATGACTTGAAAACTAGATTCATAAAATCCATAAAAGCGGATGGGGAATTGGTTAGCCCAAAAGACATTACCAAAAATTCAAAGTGCTCATATTGAGTCCTGAAGGCGGTCTTAGGAACATCTTGCTCCCTGATCTTCAATTGGTGATACCCGGACCGTAAATAAATCTTTGAGAAGAACCTAGCACCTTGCAATTGATCGAACAAGTCATCTATCCTAGGCAATGGATATTTGTTCTTGATGGTGACCTTGTTGAGTTGTCGATAATCAATACACATACGAAGCGATGCATTCTTCTTTCTGAAAAAAAGAACCGGTCTGCCCCAAGGCGACACTCTTTGCCGAATAAACCTTTTTCTAATAGATCTTACAATTGTTCTTTTAACTCTCTCAATTCCGCTGGCGCCATCCTGTAAGGGGGAATATATATTGGCTGCGTATCTGGAAACACATCAGTCCCGAATTCAATCTCTCTATCTGGTGGAATCCCAGGAAGCTCATCTGGAATACTTCAAGAAACTCATTAACAACCGACACGGATTCGGGAGCAAGCACCTCTGAAGTGGCGTTCGCAACCCGGACCAAGTGATAGATGCACTCCTTCCTGATCATCTTGGAGGCCGTAAGATAGGAAATAAACCTACCCCTCGGCACAACGTCATTCCATTTCCATTCAATAACTGGTTCATTAGGAAACTCGAGCCTCATAATTCTTGTTCGGCAGTCGAGTTTAGCTAAGCACGAGTAGAGCCAATCCATCCCAATAATTACATCAAAATCTATCATTAGTCGTGGTATCCCAACAACACACCGTGACAACGCAATTCCTATAGACTCGTGCGGCCGTAATAGAATCACCAACCAGAGTCGACACTGAAAACGGCTCATGAAGTTGTTCGGGTTCTATCCCAAAACTTGAAGCAATAAATGGAGTAACATATGATAATGAAGATCCGGGATCAATAAGAGAATAAGCATCATGTGTTTGAACACTCAGAATACCTGTGACAACATTTGGAGAGGCTCAGCACTCTGGCGAACACACAAAGCATAGAACCAATTGGGTCCCCCTTCACCCCATGCTCTACCCCTAGCTGCACTGTGCCCTGCTGGTGCTAGAGGGCGTTAAAAGACGTAGCGGCTGATGAACTGGATGGCTGAGCAGTAACCCTACCTGTGCCCTGACTGGGTGCACGACAGTCTCGCTGTACATGGCCCCTCACTCCGCATCTATAGCATACCGGGATATCCAAGTAACAAGGCTCAGAATGAAACCTCCCACACTTAGGGGACGAGGCCCTCCGTTGCTGCTGGAACCTCCCACCTGAACGACCCGACTGATGGAACCTCCTGTTATTTGAACGGGTCCCAAGATACCTCCCTGCTGATAACCGTGCACTGGCTGAGGACTGAGCATAGGAATTAGATGGCCCTGATGACTCTCTCCCAAGGGCTGATCTCACACCTCCAACTGAACTCCCAGGGTTGCCCGCTGACCGGTCCCTACTACTACTCTCTCTCTCTATTCTTATCTTCAATTTCCGAGCCTCCGTAGCCTGGGCGAATCCCACAATCTTCCCATAGTTCATATCTGAGTGCAAATCAGTTGTAGTTGCCTCATTGATAACCAAGGGACCAAGGCCCTGAATAAACCGACGACTTCTGGGCTCTATAGTCGGCATCATGTGGATAGCATACTTGGACAAGTGCACAAACTCCATATGATACTCCCACACACTCATGTTGCCCTGCTTAAGGACCTCAAACTCTGCAGCACGGGATGCACTGGTCTCGACAGGCAAGAAATGATCCATAAAAGCATCTACAAACTCATCCCACCTCGCCGGAGGGCTCCCCTCTCCACGGGAACACTCCCACATCTCGAACCATGAATATGCTGCTACCTTTAGACGATATGAAGCTAACTCAACTCCCTATGTCTCGGTATCCCTCATAACTCAAAGGGTCTTGTACATCTCGTCTATAAAATCCTGAGGATCGGCCTCTGGGTTGGTGCCTGTGAACTCTGGAGGGGCTAACCGCAGAAACTGGTTGACCCTAGAACCTGAAGAATCCCATTGCTCACTAGAGGACGCAGGGGCAGCATGTGATCTTAGGGCCTGGGAGGCCACCAACTGCGTCAACATCTGAATAGCCCCCCTGATGTCCCCATCAGAAATACCGGGACCCGAAGCTGGGGCTGGAGGAGGATCAGGAATATCAGCGGGAGGGATCGTAGCACCCTCCGCTGGAGCAGGAACTAAAATAGTCTGGCCAGGAACGTAGGAGTCAGGCTGATTCATGGTCGGGGAATTTTCCTCACCCGCACCATCAGATTGAGAATTTATGGCCACACTTGGGGTGGCATTGGCCTCTAGGCCGAGTCGAGCTCTCTTCTTGGGCGCCATTTAATGAAAATTTGAACATCGCACGAGTTAGAGATAGACAACCTCACCTTTCACCACATCGCACGATATAGCATAGCAATAAGTGGGTACTTTCCTAAATATCCATGCAGCCCCCTAATTATAGATGTGGTCGACAAGACACCAATAAGAAGGGTTCTACTAGACACGACTCTGAGACATCCTAGGACACTTTCAAAACCTTAGGCTCTGATACCAATTTTGTCACGCCCCAAAACTGAGGGTTGAGACCGGCACCTAACCGGACGATCCCGGTCAAGCGGACTTGGTTTGCCTTTCCTACCCAACGCTTTGCCCCGTGTCTAAAATATACATTGTTCCATATGAATTATCCAATTTAGATTCAAAGTACGATTTACAACATAAGTTCATTTCCTCTTTTAACTTTCAACATTCGATAATCCAAAAACATATATAATACATAAAACTTTTCCATCAGGGACGACGAATTCGACCGAACACAACTACTGTCCAAAATACATATATACAACAAACATAGTGTCTACGGAGCCTCTAAGACTACTAGGAGGTTTACATAAACCTGCCGGTGACAAGGCCCCTCTATACCTTTAATGACGCAACATATACAAAAGAAGACTTTATAGGCTACACAGGGCCCCGAGAGGAAGTGGGGCTCACCAGAAATCCTGAAGGGATGAAGAGGACGCACCACTATTGGCGGACTGAGCTACCTGCTATGGAACCACCTACATCCATATAAAAGACGTAGCGCCCCTGGCAAAAGGGACGTTAGTACCGTTAAATAGTACTAGCATGTATGAACAAACGTTATTCTAAGTAGAATAAAAAAGTACACAAGATATAAGACAGTAAGAGAAACCAAACAATTACTGCACAGAGATACAGAAATAAACATAATTGGGAGTTTAACAGATTCTTATTTCAATACAAACCACCCTTATTTCTTCCTGTTGCGGCGCGCAACCCGATCCCACCGGACAAACACATTCCAGCCTTATTACATTCTGTTGCGGCGCGCAACCCAATCCCACCAGACAATCATATTCCACCCTTATTAATTCTCACATATCACCCTTATTCCTCCTGTTGCGGTGCGCAACCCGATCCCACCGTACAATCACATATCATAGCAACAATAACAACCCACAATTCGATCACAAGGCTTCATATCATCAAGAGTATAATTTCATAACAACCAAACAATCATGTGTTCACAATAATCTTTACCAAACTGTAAGTCATGTACGGTGTGCCATCATTTGTAGCAACATCACCCAACAATTCAATAACAAAGGTTCTCATTATAAAGTACATTCATTCGTAACAACCAAATAACCATATGAAATCAAGACCCCATAAATCTTTACCAAATTGTGAGTCCAATGCGGTATGCCATCAACATATAGCTCAATTAGTTAAATCTACATTTCCTTTCCATTATTTACTGCACAACATTTAGCACTTAGATACATTCAACAATAGGATTCGTTATCATTTCATTCGTTTGGTAGCACAACCTTTCATACCGAGATGTTCAAGCACATAACGAGTTTTGCACATGATGGAGTAAGCACAAGAAATCACCCTTTTCACAATCTCATATAGCATGGTGGCATGGAAAAATCAACTAGGACAACCAGAGAATAAAATCTTACGCCTCAACACATTAGAATAATCAATTCACATATGCATAAGCCGGGAACTCATACGAATGCTGAGACACCAACAAGGCGACTCTACAAAGATTACAGTTAGCCATACATACCTCGAATCAGAATCCCCTTTTATTTCTATCACAATTCACTAAACCGTGTAGCACCATCAATCTAGTTCACAATGCTACACATTTACCTTATAATTAGGGGTCTTGAATTCATTTGAGAATTTTATCAAACACTATGTGATCCCTTAGATTAACTAAACCCTTTTTAGTGAAAGATTACTCTACTTGCTTCCCTTTACTAGGTTATGTAAGATTATTCACACACATGCAAGGTCTCAACTTTCATTCTCAAGAACCAACCTATGTGTGTTTTATTCTTAACTAAACTCTTAGAATTTGGGGAAATAGGGTGAAGACTTACCTCTTATGATGAAGAAGATGACGACTACTCGATAAACTTCGAGGCATGAATAGAGATGGATGACCAATTTGGGGAAGATGAGGACTTCTCTCCCTTGAACAAACTCTCACTTCTCTCTATTTTAGTTAGATAGGTGTTAAAATGAAGGGGAGGGGTGTTTTATAAAACTAGGGGTCGGGTTTTAAAATCAGAAATTAGAAGCCCCGAAGTAGGAAATGCGGTCAAGAATGCGATCGCATTCCTGCTATGCGGTCCGCATTCCTATCGCATAAATGTCCCTCGGCTGGGCCAAAAGGGAAAACAGACTGCCCAGATATGTGACCACTATGCGGTCCGCATACCTATTATGTGATCGCATAACTCCCTCCGCAATAATCAAGGTGCAATAATGCGACAACTATGCGGCCCACATTCTTAAAATGCGATCACATCTTGGGCTGCATAACTGTCCTCAAATTGGACAGCAGGCTGTCGAGGTTTGCGACCACTATGCGGTCTAGATACCTGATCTGCGATCGCATAGTGGACCGCAGATCCGCGCAATTCTGGGAAATTATATTTTTTAATTCCCGGGGTACTTTTTACTTAAAAAGGTCCGCTTTTAAGAATTTCTACAGTTATAACATCATGGGAACTTACCCGGGCATCATTTTTAGACATGAAATATTTACAGGTCTTTACATCGGAAGACCTGGAAATAAATCTTCCTAAGGCTGTAATTCTACCCGTTAGTCTTTGAACTTCCTTTTTGTTCGTAAGTATATCAGGTATTTCTTCAATAGCTTTAATTTGAGCAGGATTTACCTCTATTCCTCTATTTGATACAAGGATGCCCAAAAATTTACCTGATTCTACACCAAAGGCGCATATCTTTGGATTCAATTTCATATTATACCTGCGTAATTTTTCAAAGGTAATAGAGAGGTGCTGGAAATGATCCTCCGCATGTGTTGATTTTACCAGCATGTCATCGATGTGAACTTCCATCGTCTTCCCCAGATGTTCCTAAAACATCATGGTCACTAGCCTTTGATACGTGGCTCCGGCATTTTTAAAGCCAAAAGGCATGACTTTGTAATAATAAGTCCCCCTGTTTGTAATAAAGGAAGTTCTTTCCTCCTCTGAGGGATCCATTTTAATCTTATTATAACCAGAGTAGGCATCTTGAAAGCTTAACAGTTCATGACCTGCAGTGGCATCAATCATAGTGTCTATATGTGGTAATGGAAATGAATCTTTGGGGCATGCTTTATTTAAATTAGTGTAATCTACGCATACTCTCCATTTACCATTCTTTTTAGGCACCACTACAGTGTTAGCTAACCAGTTAGGGTAGGTTACCTCGCGTATTGAACCAATTTTCAAGAGTTTTTGTACCTCTTCGTCAATCACTTGGTTCTTGAATGGTCCTTGCTTTCTTTCCTTCTCTTCGGCCTGGGCTCAGCCTCGTGCCTATGTAAACTTTCTGTTCAGGCTTTTGTTCAAACAATGGAACAACTTCGAGCTCTTCCGCGATTGATTTGATGTGTTCATCTTCCTCCGGTTCCTGAATGACGTCAGGTTTGGAATCCATGTCTGTGTGGTTTGGTACTTCTTTTGTGGTAACTTGATTCACCTTCTCATGGCTATCTCCTTTCGTACTGTTTCAACAATAATATCTTCCATACCTATTTGGGTAGTGATTTTTTCCATGCATGTTTGGGCAACATTTTCCATTTGGGAGATTTCCTTATCTTTTGATTCTTCCACTTCTACGTTTTTGTTGTAGTGTACCACAAAATTTATGTTTCTCGCGGTTTGCTGATCGCCTCTAATTTGTTGAATTCCCCATTCAGAAGGGAATTTAATTACCTGATGCAAGGTGGATGGTACTGCTTCCATGTCGGTGATCTGTGGTCTTCCCATGATTACGTTATAAGCCATTTCAGTATCGATGACTTGGAACCTTGTATTTTTTACTACTCCCTCAGCATAAGTGCTATGTTCAATTTCCCCTTTGGTTATAAACGTAGTGTTATCAAACCCGGATATGTCCCTTGCATTCGGGACTACTTGATTTCCCAATAGCATTTCTTCCACGACTCTTAGCAAACTAATATTGACTGAACTACCTGGATCAATCAACACTCTTTTTACGTTAGTGTCATGAATAAGTAAGGATATTACTAGAGCATCGTTGTGGGGGAGCATTAATCCACTGATAGCTGCATCAATAAAGGTTATATTGTCTTCTTCCAGATTTTCATGAATTCGCTTTCCGTGTGTAATTACGAACTTCGTGGCTACTTTCCAAGCCACTCTGTTTACTTCTTCACCTCCATGTATCACGTTGACAGTTCTTTTTGGAGATGGAGGTTTTGGGGGCTTCTTCCTGTTCTTCATGTATGCCTGCTTACCTTTTCTACTAAACAATTCTATTAAGTAGCCCTGTTTCAATAATTGTTCTATTTCGCCTTGTAAAAATCTGCAATCTCCGGTTCTGTGTCCATGATCATTGTGGAATTCACACCAGAAATCTGGGTTCCTTTTATTTGGGTTGGACCACATTTCTTTTGGCCATCGAACCTTATCACCCATATTTCTTAATACTGAAACTAGTTCGAAAGTACTTACATTGAAGGTGTGATCCCCAATTCATGCATTACCTTAAGTTCGTTCATCTCGATTCTCTCTGGATCTCGATGAGGATGAGCCCGCCTTTCTGCTCGATTGTCAATATTATGATCGAGTGTTTTCGAACCTGGGACGAGTTTCTCATCCCGAAGGTCCCATATAAGGATCATACATTATTATACCTGATCTCCTATCTGATTCGGAACGTCTAGAACTGATACGATATTCGTCATTTGAATGAGCGATGGTATCTTATTCTATACGAAGCTTAGTATTGTATCTGTTATAGACATTATTCCATGTTGTAGCTGGGAATTCTCTCAAGCTTTCCTTGAGTCTTCTCGTGGCTTCTGAACTTTTGTCATTTAAGTTGCTTGTAAATGCCATGGTTGCCCAATTATCAGGCACCCTTGGTAGTAGCATTCTTTCTTGTTGAAACCTATATACAAATTCAGGGAATAGTTCTGTGTCTCCTTGTTTTATTTTAAATATATCCTCCATCATTTTCTCCACAGCGCACCGGAGTGTGCTTTTATGAAGCAATCTGCAAGCTCAGCAAAAGAATCAATAGAGTTTTCAGGGAGAAGAGAAGCCTCATTGCTAATTCTAAAAAACCTAAGGGTCGATGAACTCGAGTTTGAACCCGACTCGAGGACTGAGCCCGAAACGGTTAACCAAAATGCCCAAGGGTAGACCCATCAAGAGGGTGAAGATCTTGGAAGAGGAGGTTGCTTCCTTGATTACTTTCAAAGATGAGTCGAGCAGTGGCTCGTAGGATGATGGAGACGAAGGCGAAGCCTCTAAGGTGGAGGAGACTGTTGAAACCCACGAGGATGGAGTTGGGGATGTTGAAGGCACAACATCGATTATAGATTAGGGTTATACTTTCTTTTCCCTTTGTAAGAACTTCACATCATGGCTATCTCCTTTCGATGGGAGATAGCCATGATCTAAAGTTCTTACAAAGGGAAAAGCAAGTATAACCCTAATCTATAATCGATGTTGTTCCTTCAACAGCCCCAACTCCATCCTCGTGAGATTCAACAGTCTCCTCCACCTTAGAGGCTTCGCCTTCGTCTCCATCATCCTCCGAGCTACTGCTCGACTCATCTTCGAAAGTAATCAAGGAAGCAACCTCCTCTTCAAAGATCTTCACCCTCTTGATCTCGGTAGCCAGATCGATGCCCCTCGCATACATATCCTCGAGGGCCTGCCTTCGAGACTTTACTCGAGCATGCTCCACAGCTCTGGCCAGTCGCATCTCGGCCTCCTCAGATAACTTCTTGGCCTGGGCATTTGCGACAACTACATCTTCCTTGTACGAGGATACGAGCGCTGCGGCTGCAGCTCTAGCTGGAGATAGCGCAATGACCGACTCGGATAGAAGATCTTTACATTTATTATTCTCTGCCTTCACATCATAAAGCTGATGCTCGACCATTGACGCCTTCTCCTGGAGAGTACCTCTCTCGGTGGCCATCTCACTCACGTGTCGTTTGAGTTCGAGAATCTTGGCGTCTTTTGCTCAGAGTTCTTCCATCGCTAGAGCATCATTCCTCTCCACCTGTAAAAAATAGATCAAATGCGTCAAAACACTAGAGGGCGGGTAGATACAAAGTCAAGAACATATAGAAATTTCACCACCTGCTCAACAAGGCAAGTCCTCTCCTGGGACGCCGCCTCAAAACTAGCCCGAAGGCCACGGAGTTCCTCCTCCTTCTCGGCAAAGCGAGCCCTAAGCTCATTAGCCTCAAAAGTAAGCCTCTTGCACTCACCTTTATAGTAAGCTAACTTGTCTTGAAACTTGGAGAAGGTTTGATCATAGAGAACCTTCGCCTGTAAGCATGAAGGAGACAAGTGAGAAAACAAGGATCGGGGTGCCTAGCATAGCTTGCGGATGTTTACCTGTTCACAAATCCTGTCAAGCTCGTTGAAAATGAGCGAGGCATTAGGCTTAGGGTTTTCCTCAGTCATAGGAAACAACCCTTCAAACACACATTTGTCCTCATCAGACACCCCTGCATCGGAGGATCCCCCAGTTCGGGCATCTTGTAACTGACCTGAAAGCAAGGCCGGTCCCGGATGAGAGTCACTCACTTCAATAACCCTGGATAGATTGCTTGGGGCCTTCTCTTTCCTCAGAGGGACCTCAAACCTAGGCCCATTCGACCCAATAACTGGGCACACGCTAACTCGGGGAACATCCTGATTAGCAGCAAACTCAAGAACATCAGCAGATACTACTTCGACGGGCTCCTCGGTTATTGGTGGGGTAGCAACAACATCGAGCTCTTATTTAGATACCCTCGACTCAACGGCCATCGGCTCGGCCGGACGTGAGGCGGTCGTGTCTTCTCCTCCCACAGTCACTACTGAAAGATTATTTCTTTCCTCGCCTCCGACTCAAGAACTCTCAGTGACTTCGGAAGTTAAGGCCGTTGATTCAGCAGTGGATTTATTCACTTTAGCCTTTTTTGACATCGAAGGACCGACCGACGGTTTCTTTCTTTTCTTCTTCTTCTCTACTTCAAATTTCAAGGTGTCAGCTTCCTCGGGTGGAGCCTCCCTCATCACAGAAGCCTTCCCAAAACCTGCACAAATGTAAAATATGACTGTCGGGTGCGGGGGTATACTCAGTGACGTCTCTTCGAAGAAATGCAATTACAACAAGGATAAAAGCTTACCATGGTTCTTCGCTTCTCAACGAGCCGCCGACAAATCGTGCCACACACGCTTAACATATGGGCAGACCGAATTTAGCTGGCCAATCTACCCCAAGAGATCTTTAACCGAAGCAGGGTACACCGCAAAAACTGTTGCGACGGGAGGAAGTAGTGCATGGAGCAATAATCCAAGAAAAAGAAGAGACGTTTAATTAACGTATGTACTTACGTTCCATGTTCCACTCCTAAACCAGACAAAGCGGCTCATCCATCCTCAGTCCCTAACCTTGTCAGTACATGCAAAGAAAGATTTCGAGGCCCGACGCTAAAGTTTAATCAAGCCACCACGAAAAGGTCGTGGGCTGTGTATCCTATACAGGTGGTCGAGGGTAAAATGCATTCCCTCGACCGTGTTCGCGAAATGTCTGGTCATATTAACAACGCACTAGAAAGACGGGTGTATCTGGCCAAGAGTCACTTGGTACCATTCCCAGAAATCAAGGATCACAGGATCTATTGGGGGCGACGACGCTCCCATCGGGCCAAGGGTAAATGGATAGGTATACACACTGAGAAAGCCGGCCTCGTAGATTGTTATGTCTTCCTCTCGAGAGGGAATCTTTACCAACACCGAATCCCCCTAGTGGCACTCAACTTTTACTTTCTCGATGTCCGATATCACGCTAATATATCGGACATGGTCTCACATCGCCCTGACATCGAGGAAGGTTTGTCGATCTTGAAATCGGAGGTTATCACACATGCTCCGGGGATGCATTCCTCGAGACGAGGAGGTTATGCCGCATTCCCTTTAGAATAACATGAAAAAGAGGAAGGTTTGTCACCTTGGGGAACACTGGGGGAGGTATTCGCCATTTTCGTGCGAGGGATTTTGAAGAAAGGAAAGAAATAAAGTCAGAGAAAGAACGCAAGGAAGAAGTATGAAGGATTTTTTAAAGGTATAAAGGATGCGGTTAAAAAGAAGAGGCAAAGAAATGGGTATTTATAAATAACCATCATGTGTTGTAGAGGAAGCAAAAATACAGCAACTGCTGCAATCAACTTAAAGGCTTCCCTGTGGCTGTATAGACACGACCCTTTGGATTCCCCTTCGTCAACTGCATTATATGACACGGGTGATGCAATAATGGAAGATTTAAAGGATGGTGAGTTCAAATAGTTTCTTGTCTCTTCATTCCAAGATACGTGGGGACTATCTTAATACGGTTAAAATCAAGCTCGACTGATTTTGAAGAGTTATGTTGACATCGGGAGCATACCCGAGATGCAACTCCGTAGATAAATCCTCGAGGGAAAATACCGAACGACCACGCATCTCTTGGCAAGGGAAGGTTCGGGGCCCGTCAATGGAATGCGCGGGACCCCCCTAGACAAGTAATTGAAGCTGACAAGCGCCTGCAAAATAGTACAAACTCGTACCGGGCTACTGAATAGATGTACCAGTTGTTCTCTTTTGTAATAAATGCCTATGTACTCTTTTGAGACTCCCCTCCTATATAAAAGGTACCTTTTTCATTTTTTTCACACAACATATTCAATACAAGCAACAAGAACATTCTCTGCTCTCTAACTCAAACATCCTCTATTGTCTCTTTAACACTTTATTACTTGCATTTATTGTATTTTATTGATTGTCTTTACTTAAGGGGCCAAACATTTATCATAAATAGCCTCCTCCGAGATCCATAGAACTGTTATAGCTCCATCGACCACATGTCACTAGCCCTGAGCCTCGACCTCGAGGATCTCTCTCGGCTAGCTCGAAACCCCCGATCCTAAGGCATTCTGGTTTGCCTATCTTTGATTTTGTATCGTTTTGTCTAGTTTCTTTACTCATATTTAGCATCTATTGCTTAACAACTAGCGTTGAAACAAATCGCATATTTTTAGAACCACATAATCAAATTTAATTGTAATTACCATTTTCAAGGTACACAAAATTCATTTCCTAATAGTTAGAACTCGTGGGATGGTGATCGGAAGACGTGAGTTCGTTTTATTTCACTTTTACTGGACTGTTTTGTAGTCCACTTGTGTTGACATCTTGTGCTTATGTTTTATGGGGTTTTGGAGGAGAAACGGTGTGTAGAAACACCACATAATGACGAAATGGTGGGCTGGTCATTAGTCCTTATATATTTTAGGTTGTTTGACACTACTTTGGTTGTTGGTTTACGTATGAAGTGATTAGGGTGTCTGGGCTGTTGACTGCTACTTAGCTATTTTCTTATCCTTTGGTTCCTTCGATGTAGAAGATATTGATGTTGGTACAACATCGTGTACCGCGAACATCTCCCTTGCTGCATGTTGCTCCCCGTATACCATTTTTATTCCATCCTTAGTTGGACATTTGATCATTTGGTGGTGGGTCGATGGTATTGCTCTCATGCAGTGTATCCATGTCCTACCGATCAAGACATTATATTCTTTTGATGACGTGAAACTTGGTGTTTAGGGTTGTTTCGGCCATGCTGACCGGGAGGATTATATCCCCTTTCGTTGTCTCACTCGCCATGTTGAATCCATTGAGGAATCGATAGGCGGGCACAATCTGATCGAGCAATCCGAGCTACGGAACCTCCCTCGACATGATTATGTTGGCCGAGCTACTTGGATCCGCGAGTACACGTTTAATTTGAAACATATCCACATGGAAAGAAATTACCAGTGCGTCATTATGAGGCTGAGCCAAGGTCTCGAGGTCCTCGTCGCTTAATGTGAGGCATCCTCGGGTATGTTACCTCGAATTCGCTTCTCCCTGGTGACGAATATTGTTATTTGTCTGAGGATGGGTTCCTGTAGGGTGTCGATCCCCCCCATGATCACGTGGATTACATGTTGTGGCTCTTCTGCTACGTTTTTCCTGGTCGCCTCTCTTTCTCGAAGTTGGTTTTAAGCCTGGTCTCTAAGGAACTCTCTGAGGTGCCCTTTGCTAAGTAGTCGGGCTACTTCCTCCAGGAGTTGTCTGCAATCCTCGGTCCTATGACCGTGTGTGCTGTGAAATTCGCATACCAAGTTATGGTTTCTTTGCGACTTATCTGATAATATGGGTTTTTGCCACCTAGTTTCCTTAATTTTACCTACAGCTAACACGATGTCTGAAACATCAACATTGAAGTTATACTCCGACAGCCGAGTGTCCTCCACCGGTACCGTGTGTCTGTTGGAATCGACTCGGTTCCCGAATACCCCAGGGTTCTGACCCCGATCTGCCTTTTGGTCATTCCAAGGTATGTTGCGCCTTGGGGCGATTCTTTGATCCTCGGAGTACGGTTGGTAACTTTCCTTGTTGGGCCTCGGTTCCTTTGCCGAGAACCTTCTAGGATATACTGAGCCTGAAGAGGTCTTTAATTGGTCGTCCTCGACCCTAATCTTCGTCTGATATCGGTTGTGGACATCCGCCCAGGTGACGGCGGGATACTCAACCAAGTTCTGCTTCAGTTATTTTGAATTGAACTCCGCTCATTCAAACCTTGTGTGAAGGGTTCCACTACCCAGTCGTCAGATATTGGTGGTAACTCCATCCACTCCATTTGAAAGCGAGATACGAATTCCCGTAACATCTCACTTTCTCTCTTTTTGATTTTGAAAATGTCATATTTCCTTGTAGCAACCTTGATGGCACCAGCATGTGCCTTTATGAAAGAGTCTGCCAGCACGGCAAACGAGTCTATCGAATTAGGGGTTAGGTTGTGGTACCACATCATGGCCCCCCTTTGACAGTGTGTCTCCAAACTTCTTCAATAGGACGGATTCAATCTCGTCCTTCTTCAAGTCGTTCCCCTTCACAACACAAGTGTAGGCAGTGATGTGCTCGTTAGGGCCCGAGGTCCCGTTGTATTTCAGGAGATCGAGGATTCTGAATTTCTTCAGGATGGGCTTGAGGGCCACGCTTGATGGGAACTTCCTTTGTACAAACCTTTTTTTATTCTACACCCTTTAGAACAGGGGGTGCGCCTGGGATCTGGTCGACCCTCGTGTTGTAGGTTTCAACCTTTTTGTCGTTGGCTTCTATTTTATTTTTGCCTGATTCAATTCTCTTTGTGAGGTCGTCAAGCATTTTCATAATAGCGGGGTCGGATGCTGACCTGTTGTTGCTCGACTTCTCTGGTGCTGGTTCGACTTGAGGAGCTGTCCAGGTGCTACTATGCTTGGAGTTTTTTTTATGGCTTTGCAGCTGAGCAATCTCCAACTGTTGTGCCTGTAAAATTTCAAAAATAACGTGAAGGCTAATAAGTATGCATATAAGGTGGCACTTCAGTGATTCAGGTTGACTCTTATATGTCTTTAATTAATGTTGACTTACTGTTATGTTTCAGTTCCACCTTACATACTCAGTACATTTTTCATACTGACGTCCTTTTATTTGGGACGCTGCATTCATGACTTCAAGTATAGATAATAATTTTGTCGAGCCCTCATAGTAGACGAGATTGCTTCAGCGAAGGATCGGTAAGACTCCACCTCATTCGGAGTGCAACCGAGTCTATGAGTCACCGTGTAAGAATTTTTCTACAGACTTATGGGTGGGCAGGTACCCTGTCCAATTTGATGTCAAATTATCTTATAGGCTTTGTAGATAGAGGTTCATTTTTTACAGTATGTTAGAGGCCTTGATGGTCCATATGTGTTCCTGTTTTAAGAAAAATGGTTCAGTGATACAGTGTTTCCCACTTATAGTTATACAATATGAGTTTTGTCCTTGTTGGCCCATGATATTTACAGAAGAAAAACAAATGAGTTACACAGTGATTCGCTCGGGCCAGCACGACCCAGCCACACCTCCCCAGGTTTGGCGCGTGACATTACTAACTTGATTACTTATTGCTTTTTTATTTTTTTTAATATTCCTATTCCAAAATATTGGTTCGTGCATACTGGCATCAACATCATACCGCACCAGATCCATAGGTCCTCCACCTCCTTCTCCAACAAGTGACCCTAAAGGCAAATGAAAAGGGAAAATGAATGATTTAAGTGGTATCAGGAAAGACAATGCTACTATTGCGGAATACATTGAAACTTCAGATGGTCGAAGTACTCCGAGAGGGAATGAGTTGGTCTAACGTTTGGAGAAGAAAATCTTGGAACTACAAGGTGAGCTTGAGCAGGTCCGATATTTGGAAAACCTATCAGTTACTCTTAATGTTCCTGACATCAACCAGCAAAACTCGACTATCCTAAACCAAACACCACTGCAAAATACACAAAACCAGAACGTACCACCAAATCATCCCGCACCTCCTATGAACCTTAACCGGCCATCGGTACCAACCCCTCAACAAAACCACCCTTATCGAACTCAATACCCACACATCACTACTTATCACACTCTCCACAATGCACTACAACCTACTCAAATCCCCAAAACTCGACCAATGACCACCTATATTCCCAAGTTCCAGGAGTCTATCAAAGCAATTTGATATATGCGGAAACCTTAACCCACGACCTAGAGCAAACCCTATACGTAACTGAATTGACTGAGAAGGACCTGCTCATTAAAAACATAGGGGAGGAACTCAAGAAACTCACTGATAGAGTTCAGAGTGTTGAAGGTGGTAAAGGCGTTGAATGTCTAAACTATGAGGACATATGTATTCAGTCGGATGTGGAATTGTCGGAGGGTTACATACTTCCCAAGTTTGAAATGTTCGATGGTATTGGTGATCTGATGGTGCATCTGATAAAAAACTGTGACAAGCATGTAGGAGTGGGAAAGAATGAACAAATTCGCATGAAACTGTTCATGCGAAGCCTTACAGGAGATGTGTTGTCTTGGTAAATTAGTCAAACCCCAACGAAGTGGGTTAGTTGGGTGAGTATGGCGTCAGATTTCATTGATAGATTTTGGTTCAACTCGGAAAACGCCCAAGAATTTTCCACATTTAAAAGCTCAAGAAGAAGCCGATAGAAAACTTTTGCGAGTATGCTACTCGTTGGAGATTAGAAGCTGCAATGGTAAGGCCAGCACTTGAAGAAGAGCAAATGAACAAGTTCTTTGTCATAGCTCAAGAATCGCAGTATTACAAAAGGTTAATTGTTATTGAAAATCACAAGTTATATGACATCATCAAGTTAGGAGAAAGAATATAAGAAGGAATTCTGAATGGTATGGTAACCAATTTCGAGGCGTTGTAGGCCACGAATAAAGCTTTGAAATCATGAGGCATTTCAAAGAATAAAGAAGTGGGTGTCGTGATGGTAGGCCAGGGCCCTACGTCCCCCCTCATATACCAAACACCTCTACCTACATATCAATGCTCATCCCCAAGATACCAACACCTTGATGTCACCTACATTACCTATAATACTCAACGTTCATATTACCATTCACCTCCACCCGCCCGCCAAAACTACCCAAAGACACATCAAGATTTCAACCGCAGACCTCCTAGACAATACACCCCAATTGCTGAACCCATAAACTAACTGTATGAGAGACTAAAGGCCACTGCTTATGTTACACCTATCCGTTATGTCATTGTGGAAATTCCCTCCCATCCGTTCTGTCATTGTGGAAATTCCCTCCCAATGGTTCAACCCCAACAAATCATGTTTATAACATTCAGACATGAAGGGTAATACGTTGAAAGACAAGATTCATATGCTGATTGACACTAAGGTCATACAGGCAAAGGAAGCTATACCAAATGTTCGCAACAACCCTTTCCTAGATCACAGAGGTGAGGGAGTGAATGTGATTGAAACTGATGAGGAATGGGAACAGGAAGAGTCCATTGGGCTCATCCAAGATGGAGACGCTCCTAAAACATCTCTACTCACCATCATGATAGTTGAAGAACAAACCCCGGCGCCATTTAAAGTTGAGCAAGCTACATCCTTCACTGTGATGGTAGGTCCTTTACCATCTTACAAGTTTGACCCCACACCATGGCATTATGTTGCAGAAGCAAGAAGAAAGGGAAAAGCAAAAAGGGAAAATGCAGGTGTCGCACAAGGTATGACTAGAACTGGCAGAGGTTATAAACTTGAGATTATGGGAGGAAAAAGCAAGGAAGATGCACCTAAGCCGCCTATTGTCGAGACTGGCTGTGACCACTTTTGGAGGAAGATACAAGAAAGGGAGTACTCTTTTGTTGACCACTTGAACAAAACTCCCGCTCAGATATCCATCTTATCACTACTGCAAAATACAGATGCGCACCTGAATGCTTTGATAAAGGTATTAAGTGAAACTTATGTACCCGCCGACATCACTAATAGGGAGATGGCTAACATGGTTTGATAGGTACTGGATATCCACAAAATCACCTTTCACGAGGATGAATTAACACCAGAAGGACTGAGTCACAATAGGGCATTGCACAACACGGTGCAATTTGAAGATAAGTTCATCATTAGGGTATAGATAGACGGAGGTTCAAGTCTCAACGTATGTCCATTGACCACTCTAAAGAGACTAACTAAAGTATTGCACAAGATATGAATGGGAAGCATGAGTGTGACTTGATTTGATGTCGAGTTCAAAGTGCTAGGTATATCTCCTACTTACAATCTTTGTT
Source organism: Nicotiana undulata (assembly GCA_005239495.1). Lineage (NCBI taxonomy): Eukaryota > Viridiplantae > Streptophyta > Magnoliopsida > Solanales > Solanaceae > Nicotiana > Nicotiana undulata. Next base: position 101,962 of record ML288879.1, read on the forward strand.
GGGACGACCATGGATACATGTTGCTGGCCCAGTGGCTTAAAATCTACACCAGGATGTGCAATTTGAGTGGAATCATCAGGAGGTGATCATCCATGGAGATGGAAGCAACCCCATTGGCACCAAGCAGACCGTTCCGGTCATCGAAAATAGAAGGAAGCTGGGTGGAGAAACATACAATCACATTGAACGGGTTAACACAATTGAAAAAGGATCGATGATGGAGTAACAATATAGAACACATATTGATGTGGACGGGGTGTGACCAAGGCAAGGTTCTCGGGAAAAAGCTTCAACGGATCACAAAACCCGTACAACCACAGTACCATGGCACGAATTTTGGACTAGCATATGAATACACATGAAAAGAATATCAGAATTGGTCACCACTATGACGTGCTCCTTATTATCCAGGGGAACACCCCGTACCACCTCTGCACCATACATTGCATCAGGATGACATGACGTGGGGATATGAGGAAGATGAGGTTTTGGCTGGCATGAGAAAGTTATTTCTAGATGAAGAGGACATGGACAATAGTGAAATTATTGTTGAGGATGAGGTGGAACACCTTACCATTCAGACCGTAGAAGAAGGAGTTATTCTCAAAAATTGGACCGCTGCACTATTCCAGGCTCGTCGAGTTCACGGGTAGCCTGGAAAATTAGCATGAATTATTGTAAAATAGTTTTTTTAACATTTGAGACATTTTTCACGATTTTGTTTTGAAATAATTACTCGAGCCATCGAGTCATACTTGTTGGCATTTTTTAAAGTTCTATTAATGCATTACTGCTTTTTATATTTATTATTATTTTTCTATATTTTTTTGCAACATAATTTTTACATATCCTGATGAACCTACGATTGTGACATGTAATGATATGACACAACATATGGACAGTGATTCAGAGGATCTGGAAGATAATATAATGCCAGAGCAAATTATCAAAGAAGTTGAGGTTTTTTAAAACAAACCAAAGTCTAATTTGGAGGAAACTGAGGCCGTTAACTTTGGGAACTCAAAAACAGTGAAAGAAACGCGTATAAGCATTCACCTATCTCCGTTGGAGAAAAAAGAGTATATTATATTCCTAAAGGAGTTTGAAGACATCTTCGCATGGTCTTATGTCGATATGACTGGTTTAAGAACATCCATAGCAGTTCACAAGCTACCCACCAATCCCATGTGTCCACCAGTAAAGAAAAAGCTTAGAAAGCTCAAGTCGGAAATGTTTTTGAAGATAAAAGAGGAGGTCACCAAGAAAATCAAAACCAAGGTTCTCCGAGTGGTCAAATACCCGACATGGTTGGCCAACATTGTGCCAGTTGGAAAGAAAGATGGGAAAGTTAGAGTATGTTTCGATTACCAAGATTTGAACAGAGAAAGTCCTATGGATGATTTTCCGCTACCCAACATACACATACAAATTGACAAATTGCGCCAAGCATGAACTCCAATCCTTTGTGGAATGCTTCGCATGATACTATAAGATCTGGATGGATGAAGAGGAGGCCGAAAAGACAACCTTTATCACACCATGTGGAATATATTGTTACAATATGATGTCGTTTGGTTTGAAGAATTATGGAGCCACCAACATTAAGGCTATGATGAATAGCTTCCATGACATGATACAGAAAGAAATAGAAGTTTACGAGGATGATGTTATTATCACATCTAAAAGGAGTTTGGATCACATAGCGGACCTGAACAAATTTTTCAAACGACTTCAAAAATACAATTTGAAGTTGAATCCTGCGAAATGTGACTGCGGGGTCCCTGCTGGAAAGTATTTGGGTTCCATCGTCAGACGCTGGGGTATTGAGTTAGACCCATCAAAAATTAAAGATATCTAGGAGTTGTTGCCCTCAATGAATAAGAAAGATGTGATGAATTTTTTAGGGCGCCTCAATTATATCAGCCATTGTATAGAACAATCAACGATGATATATAAACCAATATTCATAACGCTGATGAAAGATGTTGCAACAATCTGGATTGAAGAATACTAGAAAGCCTTCGACAGAATCAAGGAGTATTTATCCAAACCACCCATGTCGGTACCACCAGAACCAGGAAGACCTCTATTTCTTTATTTGTCCATGTTAGATGGCGCTTTCGGTTGTGTTGTAGGACAACATGATTAAACTGGAAAAAAGGAGCAGGTGATATATTATCTGAGCAAGGAGTTCACGCTTTATGAGGCTCGGTACACTTTGTTGGAACACACCTGCTATGCTTTGACATGGATAGCGCAAAAGCTTAGACATTATTTTTGTGCATCTACATATCTGATATCCATAATGGATCTGCTAAAATACATCTTTCAGAAACCCATGCCTACGGGTATGTTAACGAAGAGGAAAATATTGATGAGTGAGTTCGACATCGTCTATGTAACTCAGACGGCAGTCAAAGAGAAAACATTGGTGGATCACTTTGCAGAAAATCCCCTAGACGGAGAGTACAAACCATTGAAAACATATTTTCCAGAGAGGAGGTATCATTTGTAGGAGAAGATATTACCGAGGCATACTATGGTTGGAGGTTGTTCTTCAATGGAGTAGAAAATTTAAAAGGAGTAGGTATCGGAGCCGTCTTAGCATCAGAAACAAGTTAACATTATCTGGTATCCGCAAAGCTCATATTACAATGCACCAACAAAATGGCGGAATACGAGGCCTGCATCTTGGGACTTAGATTGGCTATTGACATGAACAATTAGGAGTTGCTAGTAATCGGAGATTCAGATCTTTTAGTGCATCAGGTTCTATGGGAATGCTCTGCGAAGAACACTACAAGAGATGATCAAGCGCTTCACAAAGATAGACATCAAACATGTTCCAAGGATTCAAAATGAGTCAGCAGATGCACTAGCCACTTTGTCTTCCATAATAAAACATCTGGACAAGAATTTCATCGGTCTTATACCAGTAGGATATCATAAGCACCGAGCTTATTATGCTCATGTTCACGAAGAGATTGACGGAAATTCATGGTTCCACGATGTCAAGGAGTATCTAAAAAATGGAGAATACCTAGAAAGTGCTACACTTACTCAAACACTCACGCTTCGCAGATTAGCCAACCATTTCTTTCAAAGTGGAGGAATTTTGTATAGAAGGACTCCTGATGTGGGATTACTACAATGTGTAGATGCAAAGAAGGCATCCTGGTTGCACAAGGAAATAAGGTCTGCAACCTGCATACCCCACATGAATGGTTTTGTTTTGACGAAGAAGATATTAAGAGCAGGGTTTTTATGGATGACTATGGAAACATACTGCATCATATTTGTTCAAAAGTGCCACCAATGGAAGATACGTACTTACATGTTACGGGTACCAACCGACAAACTTAATGCAACAAGTTCGCCCTGGCCTTTCTCCGCTTGGGGTATGGATGTCATCGGACCAATCGAATCTGCTGCTTAAAGCAGACATAGGTTCATCTGGTGGCCATAGAATACTTCACAAACTAGGTTGAAGCCACATCTTACAAAGTTGTAACTAAGAACGTTGTAGCATATTTTGTTCGAGACCGCATCGTTGTCGATTTAGGGTACCACAATCAATCATTACTGGCAATGCTGCCAATCTTAGCAGTGATTTGATGAAAGACATGTGTGAAACAGTCAAGATAAAACATCGGATCTCCATAGCATCCGGGCTGCAAATGAACAGAGCCGTAGAAGGTGCCAACAAGAACATTAAAAAGATATTGAGGAAAATGGTAGACAATTACAAATAATAGCACGAAAAGGTAATGTTTTCTCTACTCGAGTATCGTACCACAGATCGTACATAAAGTGGGACAACTCCTTATCTACTGGGTTATGGTACTGAAGCGGTTATTCCCGTCGAAGTAGAAATTCCTTTTTTAATAATTATACAGGAAGCTAAGCTTAATGATGCAGAATGGGTATGAAGCCGGTATGAACAATAGCTCTCATTGATGGAAAAAGAATGAACGCGGTATGTCACGATCAACTCTACCAGAATAAAATGGCAAGAGCTTACAACAAAAAGGTCATGTCGAAGAAATTCATGTTAGGGCAGTTGGTACTAAAGTGTTCCCACATCATGATGAAGCAATGGGGAAATTCTCACTCAAATGGCAAGACCTTTACATGTTTCACCGGGTATTGACAGGAGGCACACTCATACTTATAAATAGATGGAGAGATTTAGCAAAAACCTATCAATTTGGACGGAGTCAAGAGATACTAAATTTAAGATTATGTTTGCACTTTCTATTTTATGTAACTGAACTATGCTTGACCGATCCCTATGGGTTCGGTCACGTCATAATAAAATATTCATTTTCCCTATGGTCAGAAATTGGGGCAAGGTCTCTAGTTTTCCTTATCTCATCGTTTTTGGAACAACCAAAGAATTAATTTCCAGAAGTATGCATTTAAACTGGGCAGAACAATTCCGAAGCAAGGAGGTTGCGACCTCTCAAAATGCGTCACAGTCACCAGTTCATCAAAATTATTTAATCTCATGCATTATCACATATTTCAAACAACTACATTTTCATAGATAATTTATCAAATGCATGTTTTTTGAGAATTTTGTTTCTATAGCATCCGGACGTTACCCGGGTGACTCAAGTAGGTCCTCTAGACAAAAGCAAAGGTGAAGCAAAGAATCGAGAGCACGAACCAACCTCTCCCCCTACAACACACGATTTTTCTTTTGGATGCGGGCAGAATGGACATAACAAGCATGTCTGCAAATATATACATATAATATGATAACTATCTTCACGGCGGCAAAAGTCGCCAATAAAAAACGCTTCAAGCTAAGGACCACTTTTCCCTCTCGTATTTAATCGTTTCTTTTATTTCATAAGGCTAAGCACAACCCGCATTACATTGTATAGGGATAAGAACTCCCCCATCACTGCATATGGCTACAAACCACCTTTCTCTGCATGATACTAAACCTTGTCTCCATTACATTGCACGAGGCTAAGCATTGCCTCCATTATTGCATAAGGCTAAATGATTCCTTTCTCTGCATGAGACTAAAGGTTGTCTCCATTTCTTGCATGAGGCTAAGCACTGTCTCCAATTCTTGTATGAGGATAAGAATTTCCTCCATTATTGTATAAGGCTAAACGTTGCCTTTCTCTGTGTGAGACTGAACATTATCTCCAATACATTGCAAGAGACTAAGAACTGTCTCAACTATTGCATAATGCTAAGCCCTGTATCCATTAACATTGTCTCCACTACACTACATAAGTCTAAACACTGTCTCCTTTCTTCGCATAGGGCTAAGCACTGCCCTCATCTTATACAAGACTAAACCTTGTCTTGTCTTGCCCTCGCATGTGACTAAGTATAACCTTTTTTCTATATAAAACAATCTATATCACCACATCTTTGAATTTGATGGGCTGAAACATCGCCACATTGTCCGAAGGCGTCATAGTCCAAAGGCACCATCCTCATAGCTTGAAGACACCATTCCATAGCCCGATGATTTCTAGAAACTGTACATCATCATCCAAAGGTGTCATAGTCCAGAGGCATCATCCAAATAACCCGAGGACACCATTTCATTGCCTACGAATCCCTTATCATACGCTTCATGACCTAAGACGTCATGGTCTAAGGACATCATCCTCATGGTCCGAAGACAACCCTCAAGGTCCGAAGGGCATTTGCATCATGTTTAAATTTTCGCAATAACCTATATATATTCGCATGCATCGTGTTTTAAGTTTTAGAGGTAACTCGGGAGGTAACCAATACAAACATGAGCAATTTTAACTCAGGTTTCCGTTCACAACTTTCACATCCCTAATTATCTCAAACATAACCGACAACCATTAATTGATTGCCCTTTTTCCCATAACCGCTCAAATACTCTCCTTATATTCCATAACGTTCGAATTTCATCCATAACTCCACCTAAATTTATCCGTTACCTGCGACACTACCTTTTTGTAATAACTCCATTCGTTTCGTTCGCTGTTGGATGCATAATTACATACAACCTGATTCCCGTAGTACCAAGGATATGTAGGCAACTTAACAACCATGGTTCGGCCCCCATTTTTTCAAAATACATCATTCCTGACTCTATCTGGACAAAAGTGGTCATCATTTTCTTTATCTAACAACTCTTTCATCATTCCCATGGCAGTTGTTGATGCCCAATTTTGCCCTTAATAAGTATATGTACTGTCAAAATGTCATTCTGCATATTTACATGATTTACAAGAGTTATAAAAGTATTTTCTGTAATGTTTCATAATTTTTAGAGCTTTAAAATTGACTTCCTTGCATTTAGATTACTAGATTATTTATTAATTACACATTTAAGTTATTTTATGATAACTTAATCATCCAACTTTATTATTTGTATAAATTGACTTCCTTCATAATCTTTTACTTTGTCTGATATATTTATATTTATATATTTTGACCTATTTACATTATTTTACAATAATAGCATATATTCATGTATAATTATAATTTATTAAAATTATTTGTGCCAAAATAGCATTTTATATTTTTATAAAATTAATCTATTATTTTAAAATATTTTACAGCACAAATAATATTTTTATTACTTTTAAATTACTTTTTATAGAGTGTTTTAAATAAATTTTGCATATTTAATTATAGCCCCAGCATAGGTGTCACGCCCCAAAACCCAGGGGTGTGACCGACGCTCAACCGAGTAAACCCAACTGAGCAAGCCTGGTAGGTCTTATTCTGCCCAACTAATTCGTGAATAAATAGGAGATAAATTCTATTAATCATACTTTATAAATTTCTCATTAACTTCCATTTTTCTTCCGTTAGCAGTTTCAACTATAATAACCAAAATATTAAAAAATTTATAGATATGATGAAAAACATATTTTCCATATTAAAAAATTTATAGATATGATGAAAAACATCTTAACTTTAATTTGCGCCATTACTAGCATTAGCGTCTTATTATCCTCAATACCATCGTACTCTTATACGGAATGCGATCACGACCCGATCGTCTAGGTCATCTGCCTTGGATACATTTTCTCACAATATCAGTTTCAATTTCAATTCATGTTACAATTTAAATAACGACAAGAGCAGAATATGAAAACAACAACATAAAATAGTATGTATTCCAGTTTCTATCATATAACTAGTAAAACATGAATATTCTCCCTTATTAATCCTTATTGCGGCGTGCAACCCGATCCCACATGTCCACCCTTATTACTCCTCAACAAATATATCACCTTTATTCCACTTGTTGTGACAAACAATCTTATCCCACCTGTCCACCCTTATTCCTCCTTGTTGCGGCATGCAACCCGCACCCACCAGACAGTTACATTTCACCATTTATCATAAAGGTTTTCACAATTTAGATCAAAGTCTTTCACAATATTTATGTCTCAAAAAATGTAAATGAAAAGTCGTACAATCAACAAACTTCACCAAGTAACAACATAGCATATTGAAATACAAATATGTTTGAAATGTTATTTCCTTCATCAATCAAGATTAAGGCTCGCACAATTTATAGGAGAGCACCATACAGGTTTGATTCCTAAGATAAGGGGTTTTTAGCCATACATACCACAAAGAGTTTTTTTAGGAAAATTCCACTTTTAGAAGTTATCTTAAACCGCTGAGTCGAGGCTCGTTTTGTAATCTATTTCATATATATTTACTCATTTCATAGGCCTCGCTAGGCAAAGTATATATGTTATACACACTCTATTTCCCCAATTTATTTAATTCGTTCTCGAGTACCTTTATAGATTGTCAACAACAAGACATACTCAATCAAGTCATTAAGCACACATAGGAGCAATTAGGAGTATTAAGCATATCGATTTTTTCTCACCCACTTGGTATACTAGTTTTCATTTAGATTACAACTCAAAGCCATGCCATTTTAATAAGAAACCCATACTTTAAACCTCTTTCATTCGGTAATAAGCTCATTTGGAATAATCAAGTTTATAAGTTTATACGAGACAACCCAGAATGTCGAAATTAGGGATTTGGGCCGATCATACTTAAACTAGCGGAAACATTATGGAATTCAATTCCGTGAGATGAAGTTTAGCCAACATACCTGGTTGAGCTTTCCTTAAGTTGCTACAATACACCAACACCTCTAGCAATAATAATCTATAAGGAGATAGTGAAATCGATTAATAATTTATAAAGATTCCCCACGATTTAACTCTCTTAGGAATTGTATCAAACACCTAACATGTGAAGTAGATTACAAGTTCCGAAAATAGAAATTCCTTCTTCCCTCAACAAATTTTAACCGGAACTACCCAAATTAGTTCATTAATCCCACATACTATAGCTTAGTGTCACATGCATGGCTCATTTCTAACCCTAGAATATATTTTTGAACGCATAATCTCTTATATGAAATCTTGGAAGTGGGACTTACCCGGATGGTGTACAATCTAGTGGTTATCTTACTTAATTCTGGAAGACTTGAGCTAGATTTGGTGATTGGAATGCTAGGTTCTATAACGACCCGACTGGTCGTTCCGTGAGTTTAGCGCCACTTTATCTGTTTTAGCTTTATCATATGTTATTTAACCTATTTATGATGTGTTGGGTCGGTTGGTTCGGGTTCGGAGTGGTCATGGTGAGAATGGAGACACTTAGTCTATTAAATTGGATTTATAATTGAAAAAGTAAACCCGGAGTTGACTTATAGGTAAACGACCTCGGAATGAAGATTTTATGGCTCGGATAGTTTCGTTAGGTTATTTTGGACTTAGGAGTGTTTTCGGAATGTGGTTTTGAGGTCCGGAGTAGAATTAGGCTTGAATTGGCGAAATTGAGTTTTTTGGCAATTTCCGGTAGGCAGTGGAAAATTATCTATCGTGGTCGGAATGGAATTCCGAAAGTTGGAATAGGTTCGTAGTGTCATTTTGGATGTGTGTGCAAATTTGTAGTTCATTCGAACGAGGTTTGGTTAGTTTTGGCATCGTTGGCGATTTTTGGGAGTTTGTAGATCCTTAGGCTTGAATCATGGGTTGATCTGATGTTTTGATGTTATTTTGGGTGTTCTGAGGGTTCGACTAAGTTCGGGTGGTCATTTATTACTTGTTCGTATTTTTGGTTGAGATCCTGGGAGCCTCGGGATGATTTCGGATAGCGATCGGGGAGTTGAAAGTTGGAAATTTGCAGCTGAAGCTGCTGGTTCTGGTGTAACCGCACCTGCGGTTAGGGAACCGCAGGTGCGAGCCCGCAGAAGCGGACATATGGTCGCAGATGCGGGATTTGATGGATCAGTGAAAGACCGCAGATGCGGAACTGGGTCGCACCTGCGGAGTCGCATGTGCGGTATTTTGATCGCATGTGCGAATTTTGCCACTTAAGTGGATTATCGTAGGTGTGAACCTTGGACCCGCACGTGCGAGAATTTAGTCGTAGGTGCGGTAATCGCTGGGAAGAACATAGAAATAGGATCCTTAGTGAATTTTGGTCATTCTTCCACCACTTTTACATAGGTTTGGATCTTTTTGAAGGGTTTTTAAGAGGGAATTCGAAAGTTCTTCGTTGAGGTAATACTTTTGGACTTATAACTCATTTATATGTGATTAATGGACTGATTAGTGGTGAAATTTGTTGGAAATTAGTACCAAAATTGGGTAACTAGGGATTGTAATTAGAGACTTTAAAATGGGAATTTGAGGGGTCATTTGAGGCTGATTTTGATGTTCTTGGTATGTACAGAGTCGTGAGAGAATGAGGATTCTTGTGATGCAAATTTTATCGGATTCCGAGGCGTGGGCCCGGGGGTCAGGTTGGCCAATTTCGGGATTTTTGGTTAATTTTGATAATTTTCGAATGGGCTTCTTTCCTTGGAATATAATAATGATATAAATCTGGTTTTTGGTAGATTTGGAGAATTCAGAGGCCGAGCCTAGAGGAAAAGTCATTGAGGGATAGGATTTTTCCGGTTTGGAAGTAAGTAACATTTCCAAACTTGGTTATGAGGGTTCGAAACCCCGAACTACTTGTTATGTGATTAGAATTGGTGACGCACATGCTAGGTGACGGGTGTGCATGCGTGCACTGTGAGAATTGTGCCCTGGTTCATCCCATGGCACCGTTTAGTGATTTTTCCCTGATGATATATGTGCTTCTATCAATGTGAATAATGTGAACATGTTAGGAATCATGATAAATTTTGTATATTAAGGCTTCACGCGGATATTGTTGAGACCCGAGCGGTCGTTTACATGCAAACATGCTGGAAATCATGCTAAGTTAAATGTTAAGGCTTCACGGCGAAAATGCTAAGACCCGAGTGGTCTTATATTACTATCTCTTTATGTATTTATTTGATTTCATATACTTAGTCCTGTCATAGCATATCATTTCATGCCTCAGTCTCGGTAATTGTAATTTTATATATATTTATCATTGATCCGGGCTAATTCATGCATATGTGAGCCATGTGAGCGAGACTGGAAAGTAATGACTGAGTGAGACAGAGAACCTGTTATTTAGACAACTATGAGATTGGATGCACACCGCAGCGATAATTTAATCATGCCTTTGTTGGCTTGATAAAAAGCTTGGGCTAATAGAGCCCCTCCGGAGTCTTTACACCCCTAATTAGCGCATTGTTATTGAGGGATGGATCTTGTCCGAAGTTGATGATATGTGAGGTATGGATCGTCCTGGACATAGATCTTGTCCGAGTGTCGCATTCCGGAGATGGATCTTCTCTTTTGCTCAGTACTGAGTGACTACGGTCACCGGTGTTATGCATATTCCAGGATGGATCTTCCCTGGGCCTGAGAGCCATATATAGTACTGAGTGACTTATGTTGTCACGACCCAAAATCCTAACTTAAGTCATGATGGCGCCCAACACCATAGTAAGGCTAGCCAACAACTGATTTACTAGTGAAAATTTCCTTAATTTATATAATATTCCCACACTTGCTAAATTTTAAGTTTAAAACATTAAGTGGAAACGAATAAATTAACCAACTTAGGAAAAACGACCATAAAGGATCATGAACTAATGTATAAACATACAACCCAAAAATAAAGTATCTACTACGTGTATGCCAGGAGCCGGTGTCACAAGTCTACATGCGAACTAGTAGAATATACAAAAGATGAAATAAACTGTCCTACTGTTTGAAAGAAGTAGACATGAATAAACAAAAGAGAACTCCATAGTGCTGCTGAGAATCGCCAAGGGAAGCAGCTCACCGTGAAGTCAAATCCAGATACGATTTCAGGGTCGATCTCCGGCCTGATAACCAGATGCACCAGCCTCAGAATCTGTACAATTAAGTACAGAAGCATAGAAAGAGTACATAAACAAATATGTACCCAGTGAGTATGCCGCCTAACCTCGAAGAAGTAGCAACGAGAGGTCGACGAGATACTGACTAGGGCCAAACAATATACAATAAACTCAGGCTGAACAATAATAGCAGGAATGAATAGTAATAAGGAAAAAGAGCATCAGATAACGTTCTCCAGTACCTTTACATGTCATATTCCATAGCATACAAGCTACTTAACCCTCCTTGTTTCATGAAATCAACAGTTACAATTACAGGGTTTCATATCAGTATTCAAACACATAACAGGCCGTGAACGTACGACAGATACAACGTGAAAAAGTAAATGTGCACTGCCGAGGGTCGAACGGCCAAAACCATAGATGCATCTATCTGCCCCGCTTGCGAATCGATCATGCGACGCGGTTAACATAATACTAGGACTTCTCCGCTAGTGAATCATACATGCGACGTGGGTTCCCTTATACATATACTTAGTTAGCAGGGATTTTGGATGATTTAACATGGAATCACACTTAGCATAAAGGATTCAATAATGCCAACTTCGAAATATAACCTCCTAGGCCTTCATATATGAAACTCAAGGACATTAGACTACCTAGGCCACATGCAAGATCACGGATACAACACATAAGGCATGCATGTGAATCCTAAACTACCCGACAAGGCATAATAGTAGCTACGCACGGACTCTCGTCACTTCGTGCGTGCGTAGTCCCCCACAAATGAAGACATGCAATTATTTATAATCACCTATGGGGACAATTCCCTCTTACAAGGTTATAAAGGAGACTCACCTCGCGTCGAGCCTACCTTCCGGGTCAAGAATGCGCCCGAGACTTCAAACTCGTCTCCCAAGGACTCGAAACTAGTCAAAGGTTGCAGAAATAAATTAATTTATACTCAAAAGTATGAAATTCCCCTATTAAATTGGTTATCTCAACTTACTTTGAAAAATCCCAAAATACACCCCCGGGCCCACATACTCAGATTCTGGAAATTTTAGAAGAAAATACTCACCCATAGCCTAAGGATCATTAATATATAGTTTTCATATGATTTCATAACCAATTCCTCGGTAATTCTCTCATTTTCCATAAAACCTAGGTTTTTACTCTAACCCTTAATTTTCTTACAAATTAATGGGTTAATCTACTTAAGAATTCAAGTATTAAACTAAATTTAGGGTAGGAATTACTTACCTCACAGTAGCTAGGTTGATTACCCCTTTTGCATTCTCTAGAATCACCCAAGGAAGAAGACAAGTGCTCAAAATTATACCAAGTCCCGTTTTCAAAAGTCACTGCCCAACTTCCCTATCATCGCGAACGCGACAGGGGCACCACAAGTATTATCGGTCTCAGAATTCTTTTTGTACCTCCATAACACAAAAACACATTCCAAATCACAATTTGAACATACTCCCAAGTCCGAAATCATCATACAAAGCTACCGGAACCGTCGAAACTCGATTACGAGGTCGTTTACTCAAAAAGTTGACCAAAGTCAAACTTGGACTTAAAAGCCAACCTTAAGGAACCAAGTGTTCCTATACCATTCAAAAATCTTCCAAATCCCGAACCACCCGTCCCCCAAGTCATAAATCACAAAAACCAACTACGGATGTCTCATTTAGGGGAACAGGGTCCTAAAGCACAAAATGACCGGTCGGGTCGTTACATTCTCCACCTCTTAAATAAACGTTCGTCCTCGAACGGGTCTAGAATCATACCTGAAGTGATGAATAAGTGTGGATATCTACTCCGCATGTCCTCCTCGGACTGCCACATCGCCTCCTCAACTGGTTGGCCCCCCACTAGATCTTTACTGCAAAAACTCTCTTAGACCGCAACTGGCGATCCTGTTTGTCAATAATAGGAACTGGCTCCTCCTCGTAGCCCAACCTCTCATCCAATTGAGTGGTGCTGAAATCAACCACGTGAGAGAAATTGATGTGGTACCTCCGGAGCATGGATACATGAAAGACCGGATGAAATCCTGATAAACTGGGAGGTAAAGAAAGCTCATAAGAAACCTCTCCAACTCGCTTCAACACCTCGAAAAGACCTATAAACCTTGGGCTCAGCATGCCCTTCTTCCCGAACCTCATAATTCCTTTCATCGGCGAGACTTTCAACAGGACTTTGTCTCCCTCAATAAATGATATGTTACGCGCCTTCCGATCCGTGTAACTCTTCTGTATGGACTTTGCGAAGCCTCTCCTGAATCAACTTCATTTTCTCTAAAGCATCCCTCACCAGCTCGGTGCCATAAAACTTAGCCTCGCAAGGCTCAAACCACTCGATAGGAGAACGACATCGCCGGCCATACAAGGCCTCAAATGGAGCCATCTGAATGTTGGACTACTAACTATTATTGTAAGAAAACCCGGCCAAAGGCAAGAACTGGTCCCACTTACCCCCGAAGTAAATCACACATGCCCTGAGCATGTCCTCTAATATCCAAATTTTCTGCTCCGACTGACCATCAGTCTGAGGGTGAGATGTTGTGTTGAGATCTATCTGGGTGCCTAACTCTCTATGCAATGCTCTCCAGAAGTGCGAGGTAAACTGAGGACCTCGATCTGATATAATGGACACGGGCACACCGTGCAACCGGACTATCTCCCAAATGTAGATCTGGGTCAACCTACAGAAGTATAAGTAGTAGCTACTGGAATGAAATGCGCCGATTTGGTCAACCTATCCACAATGACCCAAACAACGTCAACCTTCCGCAAGGTCCGAGGCAACCCAACTACGAAGTCCATAGTAATGCGCTCCCACTTCCACTCAGGAATAAGCATCTGCTGAAGTAGGCCTCCTGGCCTCTGGTGCTCATACTTGACCTGCTAGCAATTAAGACATCTAGCCACATACTCCACTATGTCCTTCTTCATCCACCTCCACCAGAAATGTTGCTTCAAATCACGATACATCTTCGTAGCACCAGGATGAACAACATACTGTGAACTGTGAGCCTCCTCTAGGATCCTCTTCCTCTGGCCATCAACATTACGAACACACAAACGGCCCTGAAGTCTCAGAACACCATCCTCGCCAATAGTAACCTACTTGGCACCACCCTGAACCACTGTCTCCCGTAACTCTGCCAAGCACGGATCATCAAACTTCCGGGCCCTAATCTCCCCTAATAATGAAGACTGAGCAACCACATGTGCAAGAACTCAGCAGGGCTCTGAAAGGTCCAATCTCACCAGGCGATTAGCCAAGGACTGAATGTCCAAAGCTAGAGGCCTCTCATCTGCTGCAATATAAGCCAAACTACCCAAACTCTCTGCCTTCCTGCTCAAGGCATCTGCTACCATATTTGCGTTGCTTGGATGATAGAGAATGGTGATATCATAATCCTTCAGCAACTCAAGCCAACTGCGCTGCCTCAAATTAAGATCCCTCTGCTTGAATAAGTGTTGCAAGCTGCGGTGGTCTGTATAAACCTCACAAGACACCCCATACAAGTAGTTCCTCCAAATCGTAAGAGCATGAACAATCGCCGCCAACACCAGATCCTGCATAGAGTAATTCTTCTCATGAACCTTCATCTAGCATGAAGCATAAGCAATAAACCTCCCCTTCTTCATCAACACACATCCCAAACCAACACGTGAATCATCGCAATATACTATATACATCCCAGAACCGGAAGGCAATACTAGAATTGGTGTTGAGGTCAATGTTGTATTGAGCTTCTGATAGCTCGCCTCACACTCGTCGGACCATCGGAATGGGGAATTCTTCTGAGTCAATCTAGCCAGTGGGGCTGCAATGGATGAAAAGCCCTCCACAAATCAGCGATAATAACCTGCTAGACCCAAGAAGCTCCTGATCTCTGTAGCTGAAGTAGGACGTGGCCAACTCTGGACTGCCTCAATCTTCTTGGGATCAACCGTGATACCCTCTCCGGATACCACATGTCCCAAGAATTCCACGGAATCCAACAAGAACTCACACTTGGAGAACTTAGCATATAGCTTCTGTTCCCGCAAATTCTAGAGCACAACTCTCAAATGCTTATCATGCTCTCCCTGGCTATGTGAGTAAATCAGAATGTCATCAATAAAGACAATGAAAACAGAATCAATATAAGGCCTGAATACCATGTTCATCAAGTCCATTAATACTGTCAGGGCATTAGTCAGGCTAAAAGACATCACTAGGAACTCATAATGGCCATATCTCGTACGGAAGGCAGTCTTCGGAACATCCGAGTCCCGAATCTTAAGCTGGTGGTACCCCGATCTCAAATCAATCTAAGAAAACATCCGAGCATCCTGCAGCTGGTCAAACAGATCATCGATACGCGACAATTGGTACTTATTCTTAATGGTGACCTTGTTCAACTGACGGTAGTCAATACACATCCGCATAGACCCATCCTTCTTCTTCACAAATAGCACTGGAGCACCCCAAGGCGATAAACTCAGCCTGATAAGCCCCTTAGCCAACAACTCCTCAAGCTGCTCTTGAATTCCTTCAATTCTTTCGGAGCCATATGGTACGTGAGAATAGAGAATAGGCTGGGTTCCTGGAGCTAAATCAATACAGAAATCAATATCACGATCTGGAGGCATGCCTAGAAGGTCTGAAGGAAATACATCAACAAACTCTCGAACCACCGCCACTGAATCAATCGTCAGAGACTCGACGGTGGTGTCCCGCACATAGGAAAGATAGGCCAGACAACCCTTCTCGACCATATCTCGAGCCTTCAGGAAGGAAATAAGCCAACTGGCTGCGCTAACTGAGGAACCCCTCCACTCCAGCGTAGGCATCTCAGGCACGGCTAGAGTAATCATCTTGGCATGGCAGTCTAGAACGGCATGATAGGGAGATAGCCAATCCATGCCTAGAATCACCTCAAAATCGACCATGTCCAGCAATAGAAGGTTCGCTCTGGTATCGAGCCCACAAAAGGTAACAACACAGGACCGATAAATCCGATCTACCGCCACAGAGTCTCCCACAGGAGTGGACACATAAATAGGAGAGCCCAAGGACTCACGAGGAACATCCAAGAAACAAGAAAATAAGGTTGATACATATGAATAAGTGGATCCTAAATCAAATAACACTGATGCCTCCCAACCACATACGAGAATAATACCTGTGATCACGGCATCTAAGGCCACTGCATCTGATCTGGGTGGAATAACATAGAATCTACCTGGAGCACCGGACGACTGACCTTTGCCGGAATGAATAGGAGATGACTGAACTCCCCCAGTACGGCCTCCAACTTTAGGACGACCCTTGTCGGCCTGTCCTCCACCTCTGGGTGGCCAGACCACTGGTGCTGGACTCATAGGCTGATAACCCTGCTGTACTTCCTTGCCCCGAAACTTGGGACAAGTCCTCCTGATATGGCCTAGATCCCCGCACTCATAACATCCTCGCGGTGCCATGACCGGCTGCCCTGAAGAAAAACTCAGGAAAGCTGCAGAACGGTGAGAACCCTCTATAATAGCACTGAAATAAGGCCTCACTCGAACACCACGAGTGGGTGGTGGGGGTGATGAATATGGGGGCATGTTGGGCTGGCCGCTACCGAACTGACCTCTGTCCCTAGCTGGAGCACCTCTGAAATCCCAAGAAAATCTGGCTCTCTTATCATGCTGCACCTGCTCTCTGATCCTCGACCGATAACCCTCAATCCTGCGAGCAATCTCCATTACAAGATGATAGGGAGTCCCCATTGTCACGACCCAAATCGATGGAAATACTCAATAAGAAACAAGCAATAATATAATGCGAAAATCAACAATAAGAAGTCTCAAGTATATGGAAATACTCAATAAAATTCTATCGTCCCGGCAAGGAGAAATCATCAATTAATAACTCAACAAATGCCCGGCAAGGGCCTCAGCAATAACCGACCTCGCATCAGAAATATTGTTTCAACAGTAAAGCCTCAACTGAAACAAATAACACAATAATTCCTCACGCCATGAAACAACATCAAGGTATCACTTCTAAATCACCAACTACTCATAGTATGGAGAATATTAA
>ML288881.1:0-16703 GCA_005239495.1 Nicotiana undulata
ACGCCCCGCGATCGCACAGTGTTACTCGCCTTGACCTCCGCGATCGCATCTCAAGACACGTGACCGCACAGTGTATTTTCCGGACAACCCCACGCGCCCAAATTACCTTGTGCGATCGCACCCTCACCTACGCGATCACACTGCTTTATTTCCTTCTACTCTGCGATCGCATCTCTACACCTGCGATCGCACAGAGCATTTTTCACCTGCCCCAAATTAATTCTCTGCGATCGCACTACTTCTCCTGCGATTCAGTGAACAATTTCACTGTGCAAAAACACCAAAAACCAGCAATTGTTCTAAGTCCAAATGAGTCTGTTAATCATCCGAAATCAATCCCGAGCCCTTCGGGACCCCAACCAAATATACCAACACATCCCATAACATCATTCAAACTTATTTGCACTCTNGAGCCATAAAATCCACATTTCGAGGTCATTTACCAATAAGTCGATTCTCAGTTGACTTTTTCCCATTTTAAGGCTATTTTAAGGACTAAGTGCCTGAGTTCTTATTTAACCATTCCGATTTCAAGCCTATCAACTCTAACACATTAAGAATAGAGTAACCAATCGATAATGAGTCAATAACAACAGTTATAATGTAGGTTTCACGTAACGACAGACTGAGTCGTTACAGCAGGGCTACCTCAGTGTCGCCTGTGGGCTGAAGGATACTCCCTCGATTAGTGTCCATCGGGTCCAGTACCGTAATCTGCACAACATAAAGAAGTGCAGGTGTAGCATCAGTACAACTGACCCCATGTACTGAGTAAGTGCCGAGCCTAACCTCGGCAAAGTAGTGACGAGGCTAGGTCACGACCAATAATAAACACCTGTGCAGTTCAATAATATACAATAGGAATAACGTCAGGAAATAAACAATTAAGTACAAAAAAAAGGGGGAGAACATGCTGGGGAAAAAGGGGTAGCAACTACTAAAATGACGGAACAAAGGCAACAATCGAAGTAAGTAACAACAAGAATTAACAACTCTGAACGAATAAGTAAACAAAAACGGCACAACATGTCCCCTCGTGCTATAATATCACAAAACATGGCACAGAATGTCCCATCGTGCATAAAAATCAGTAACAGGGCACAAAATGTCCCCTCGTGCATAAATAATCAACATCACGGCACAAAATGTCCCATCGTGCATAAATAAACATAAACGTGGCACAGAATGTCCCCTTGTGCATAAATAATCACAACACGACACGAAACGTCCCCTCGTGCATAAATAATCATAACACGACACAGAATGTCCCCTCGTGCATAAATAATCACAACACGACACGAAATGTCACTCGTGCATAAATAACCACAACACGGCACAGAATGTCCCCTCGTGCATAAATAATCTCAACACGACACGGAATGTCCCCTCGTGCATGAACAACACAAAACAACAATTGACCAAAAAATTAACAATAAGAAACCTCAAGTACGCATATCAACAAGAGTAATACCGTCCCGGCGCGGGACACAACTATAACCGAAACTACACAGATATATAACTTACCAACATATTCCTCAACCGAACCATTTCTCAACAGTACTCAGAACTGATAATTTCCATCAAATGAACAACTACCAAATGATATCAAATCCATAAATACAGTAAACTTCAATGAAAATCACCTAATTACTCATATTCGGCTCACGGGCATGCTTGACCACAACATATAGGTACTCGTCACCTCCCCTATACATTGGACATGGAATAACATGTAGCAAATAAGACTCAACACATATTCCCTCAAGCTAAGGTTAGGCCAAACACTTATCTCGATGCCACGAACACAATTCAAGCCTCAACTACCGCTTTACCTCTTGATTCCACCACCAACTCGCTCGTATCTAGCCATAAGTTACTTAACTATATCTATAAATGCTAAATGAATCAATTCCAATGCATGGAATTGAGTTATCTAAAATTTTCCCCAAAAAAGTCAAAAATCGACCCCGGGCCCGCTTGGTCCAAACCCAAAATTCGGACCAGAACCCGATTACCCATTCACCCCCGAGCCCGGATATATAATTGGTTTTGGAATCCGACCTTAATTTGAGGTCTAAATCCCCAATTTCAATGTTCTTAAGTTTTACTCAAAATTCCCAATCCCACCATGAAAACCCTAGATTCTAGGATGAAATCTTGTAAAAAGAAGTTAAGGATTAAATAAAAATTAGTTAGAAATCACTTAATAATATTTTGGAGAAGAAAGAGTGTTTGAAAAATCGCCTCTTATGTTTTTAGGGTTTTGAAAAATGAAAAATAACTAAAAATCCCGTTTAAATACACCCCTCTCAAGACCCCACCGCGCGGACCGCACTAAAACAACCGTGGCCGTGAAGGCCTCCCCACCGCGGACCGCGCAAAGGCGATCGCGACCGCGAAGACCCTTCCACCGTGGACCGCGCAAAGGCGACCGCGGTCCGTACTAGCGGGTTCAGAGGCATGTACTCCTCTGAACCTGCAACAACCCTGTTCTAAGACTAAAAACATCCCGAAATCTACCCGAAACTCACCCGAGCCCTTGAAACTTCAAACCAAAAGTGCACATAACCTCGAAAACATCCTACAGACTTATTCGTGTAATCCAGTCACCAAAATAACATCATAATCATCGAATTAAACATCAAAATCAATGAAATTTCTCAAAACTCCTTTAAACAACAATTGTTTTGCAATTTAGGTCTGAATCACGTCAAACCAAGTCCGTTTCTTGCCAAACTCCACAGACAACACATATAAATCATATCGAACCTGTACCAGGCTCCGGAACCATAATACGGGCCCGATACTACATGTTTCACACAACATTTCACTTTCAAAAACCTTTATATTTTCTAGAAAATAATTTCTTTTAAAAATTCATTTCTCAGACTTGGGGCCTCGGAATTCGATTCTGGGCACACGCCCAAGTCCCATATTTTCCCACGGATCCTCCGGGACTGTCAAATCACGGGTCCGGGTCCGTTTACCAAAAATGTTGACCAAAGTCAACTCTACTTCAAATTTCAACGCAAGTTTATTGTTTTTATCAGTTTTTCACATAACGGCTTCCTGGCTACATGCCCGGGCTGCACACACACATAGAGGTAAGATAAAAGGAGGTTTTCACGACCTCGGAACACGAAATTAGCTAAAAATATACTGGATGACCTTTTGGATCATTACAATCTCCACCTCAAACACAAACGTTCGTCCTCGAACGGACATATAAAGGTACCTGAATCGGGAATGAGATGAGGATATCGGCTCCGCATATCGGACTCGGACTCCCAGGTCGCTGCCTCAACTAGATGACCTCTCCACTGAACACGGACCAAAGGAAAACACTTCGACCTCAACTGACGAACCTGCCGGCCTAATATGGCTATCGACTCCTCCTCATAAGTCAAATCTCTGTCCAACTGGACACCGCTGAAGTTTAGCACATGAGAGGGATCATCAATATACTTCCGAAGCATAGATACATGAAACACCGGATGTACGGCTGATACATTCGGTGGCAAAACAAGTCTATAGGCCACCTATCCTACCTTCTCAAGAATATCAAACGGACCAACGTACCTAGGGCTCAACTTGCCATTCTTCCCGAACCTCATCATGCCCTTAATAGGCGACACGCGAAGAAATACCCGGTCACCGACCATGAATGCCAAATTACGAACTCTAAGATCTGCATAACTCTTCTGCCTGACTGAGCTGTGCGAAGTCTATCCTGAATGATCTTCACCTTGTCCAAGGCATCCTGGACTAACTCTGAACCCAACAGTCTAGCCTCTCCCGACTTGAACCACCCAACTAGAGACCTACACCGCCTACCGTACAACGCCTCGTAAGGAGCCTCTGAATGCTCGACTGGTAGCTGTTGTTGTAGGCAAACTCAACTAAAGGCAAAAACTGGTCCCATGAACCTCCAAAGTCAATGACACATGCTCGCAACATATCCTCCAAAATCTGAATGGTACGCTCGGACTGCCCGCCCGTCTGAGGATGAAATGATGTGCTCAACTCAACCCGTGTGCCCAACACACGCTGAAACACTCTCCAGAAATGGGAGGTAAACTGTGTACCTCGGTCAGAAGTGATAGAAACGGGCACACCATGCAAGCGAACAACCTCCCCGATATAGATTTTTGCCAACTTCTCCGAAGAATATGAAACTGATACAAGGATGAAGTGTGCTGACTTGGTCAGCCTACCCATAATGACCCACACCGCATCAAACATCCTTTGAGTCCGTGGGAGCCCAACTATGAAATCCATGGTAACACGCTCCCACTTCCACTCGGGAAGCTCAATCTGCCGCATCAAACCACCGGGTCTCTGGTGCTCGTACTTAACCTGCTGACAGTTCAAGCACCGAGCTACATATGCCACAATGTCTTTCTTCATCCTTTGCCACCAATAATGCTGCCGCAAATCCTGGTACATCTTTGAGGCACCCGGATGAATGGAATATCGGGAACTATGGGCCTCCCGCAAGATCAATTCACGAATACCATCAACATCAGGCACACAAATACGACCCTGCATCCTCAAGACTCCATCATCATCAATTGTAACCTGCTTGGAACCTCCGTGTCGGACCGTATCTCTAAGAACACATAAATGACGATCATCATACTGCCGGTCTCGAATACGATCAAACAATGAAGAACGGGCCACAGTATAAGTTAAAGCACTGCCAGCTCTGAAACATCCAATCTCATGAATCGATTGGCCAAGGCCTGAACATCTAAAGTAAGCGGCCGCTCCCCGACCGGTATTTAGGCGAGACTACCCATGCTGGCTGACTTCCGGCTCAAAGCATCGACCACCATATTGGCCTTTCCTGGATGGTATAGAATGATAATGTCATAATGTTTCAACAGATCTAACCATCTTCTCTACCTCATATTCAACTCCTTCAGCTTGAACAGATACTGCAAACTCCTATGGTCCGTGAACACCTCACACGACACACCATACAAATAATGCCTCCAAATATTCAACACATGAACAATGGCTGCTAACTCTAAATCATGAACTGGATAGTTCTTCTCATGAATCTTCAACTGATGAGAAGCATAGGCTATAACCTTGCCATCCTGCATCAACACTGCACCCAGTCCAACTCGTGAAGCATCACAATACACGGTAGATGGCCCTGAACCTGTGGGCAAAACTAACACCGGTGCCGTGGTCAAGGCTGTCTTGAGCTTCTGAAAGCTCGCCTCGCACTCATCAGACCACCTGAACTGGGCACCCTTTTGAGTTAACCTGGTCATTGGGGCTGCGATAAATGAAAATCCCTCCACAAACCAGCGATAATAACCTGCTAAGCCCAAGAAGCTCCGAATCTCTATAGCTGGGGTGGGTCTAGGCCAATCTCTGACTGCTGAAATCTTCTTGGGATCCATCTGAATACCCTTTGCCGACACCACATGACCCAAAAATGCTACCGAACTCAACCAGAACTCACACTTGGAAATTTTGGCATACAACTGGCTATCCTTCAGATTCTGGAGGACGAATCGAAGGTGCTGCTCATGCTCCTCCCGGCTACGAGAGTAAATCAAAATATCATCAATGAAGACTATAACATACGAATCCAACTAGGGCCTGAACACTCGGTTCATCAAATCCATAAAAGCAGCTGGGGCATTTGTTAACCCAAATGACATCACCAAGAACTCATAATGCCCATACCAAGTGTGAAAGGCTGTCTTAGGGACATCAGACGCCCTAATCCTTAACTGATGGTAGCCAGATCTCAAGTCAATCTTGGAAAACACGGTGGCACCCTGAAGCTGGTAGAATAAATCATCAATCCTCGGCAAGGGATACTTATTCTTGATAGTAACCTTGTTCAATTGCCGGTAATCAATGCACATTCTCATTGTGCCATCTTTCTTCTTAACAAACAACACTGGGGAATCACTAGGAGAAACACTAGGCCTAATAAAGCCTTTATCTAGCAAATCATGTGTCTGTTCCTTCAACTCTTCAGCTCTGGAGGGGCCATACGATATGGAAAAATAGAAATGGGCTGAGTGCCGACGCCAAATAAATGCAAAAGTCGATATCCCTATCGAGCGGCATACCCGAAAGGTCAGTAGGGAATACCTCTGGAAACTCGCGAACGATGGGTAAAGACTCCATTGGAGGAACCGCGACACTAGAATCACGAACATAGGCCAATTAGGCCAAACAACCCTTCTCGACCATGCGCCGAGCCTTCATATATGAAATAACTCTGCCGGAAGAATGACTAGGAGTCCCCTTTCACTCCAATCGGGGTACTCCCGGTAAGGCTAAGGTCACAGTCTTGGCATGACAGTCCAGGATAGCATGATAGGGGGATAACCAATCCATCCCCAAAATAACATCGAAATAAACCATATCAAGAAGTAATAGGTCTACACGAGTCTCAAGGCCACCAATAACTACTATGCATGAACGGTAGACTCGATCCACCACAATAGAATCACCCACTGGTGTAGATACATATACAAGAGTACTCAGGGAATCACGGGGCATAATCAAATAAGGAGCAAAATATGAGGACACGTAGGAAAATGTAGACCCCGGATAAAACAAAACTGAAGCATCTCTGTTGCAAACTGAAACTATACTTGTAATGACTGCATCAGAGGCCTCAGCCTAAGGTTTGGCGGGAATAGCATAGCATCGGGGATGAGCCCCACCAATCTAAACATCCTTGGGTCGACCTAACGCGGCATGACTTATACCTCTCATGGCTTATCCTTCACCTCTAACTATCTGGCCTCCACGTCTGGCACCTCGACCTCCACCCCTAGCTGGCTGAGGGGGTGAGGGTGCACCTGGTGCGGGAATCATAACACGGGAACCCTAATACTGAGAACCACTAGAAGCTCGGGGGAAAAACCTAGAAATGTGCCCCATACCACCGCAAGTGAAGCAAGACCTCAGCTGCTGAGATTGCTGGACCTGAAACTGTCCTTGTCGGCCAGAATAACCACCGTGGAAGATCTTAAGAGGCGGTGCACTGATAGGAGCTGCTGGTGCACTATGGGATACCTGAAACGCCGACTGGAATGGCCTAGGAGGATGACCTCTGCCAAAGGAATCTCTGCCTCCAGATGAGGCACCACTGAATCAACCAAAATGACGAGGTCTCTTGTCAGATCCCTGACCACTGCCATGTGATAAGACCATCTCAATCCACCTGGCCACGTTGGCCACCTCCTGAAATGAAATATCAGTACCTGTCTCTCTGGCCATCTGGAGTCTAATAGGCTGAGCTAGCCCCTCAATAA
This sequence comes from Nicotiana undulata, assembly GCA_005239495.1. Lineage (NCBI taxonomy): Eukaryota > Viridiplantae > Streptophyta > Magnoliopsida > Solanales > Solanaceae > Nicotiana > Nicotiana undulata. Next base: position 7,296 of record ML288881.1, read on the forward strand.
ACCTTCTCACCCTCTCTCGATCTGTGGGGACTATCATGATATCATGTCAGGCCAAAGTGATAAACCGAGTCTCATACTGGGTGACTGTCATTGAGCCCTGCTGGAGACGCTCAAACTGCCTCCAAAAATCCTCTCTCTGAGTAACTGGTAGAAACCTCTCCGAAGACAACTCGGAGAATTGAGCCCAAGATAACAGCGAAGATCCAACTGGCCTGGTCAAACAAAAATCCCTCCACCAAGTCTTGGCGGTACCAGAAAGACGGAATGTAGCAAAATCGGCCCCATTGGTCTCCACAATCCCCATGTTCCGAAGAACCTCATAGCAACTGTCTAAGAAATCCTGGGGGTCCTCTGATGGTGCACCCGTGACAGTAGTAGGAAATAACTTGGTGAACCGATCCAATCTCCACAAAGCATCGACAGACATAGCTGCTCACTCGACTGCCTATGCCACAATACCCGACTGAGCTGCTCTAGTTGCCTGAGGTGTTGGAGTCTGGAACAGAGTATCTAGCTGCTCTGGTGTGCGGGTGGCAGGAGTCTGAGCCCCTCCCCCATCCTGAGAGACGTCTAGTGCTGTAGGAAGCAAACCGTCTTGAGCCACGCTCTCTGTAAGGCCCACTAAGCGGACCAGAGCATCCTGAAGAACCGGGGTGGCAATGAACCCCTCTGGGACTTGAGCTGGTCCAACCGGAACCGTCTGAGTAGGAACCTCACCGGCAATGTCTACCTGTGGGTCCTCTACTGGGGCTGCTGCTCTGGGATGAGCCCTGCCCCTGCCTCGTCCTATAGCACGGCCTCGTCCTCGGCCCCTCATAGGATTCGATCATGATACGTAGGCAATCTATATAGGATTCGATCATAACCCTAAAAGAAAAATAAAAAGAAAGAAAAGAGAGAAAATAGTAAAGTCGAGATGAAAAACACAACTGTCGCAAACATGTTAGAAAAATACTTAACTGTTGAGGTGCATCGCATCACAATGTGTGATTCCTTATATGTTAATATCTCAAACTAACCCGTTTGATGTCTACTCTAAAAGGTTATTACTTTTTAAGGTGGTTGGTTTGCGGTGGTATTCTGGAAACACACCCTTATTTTACAAGATCCAAAGGAAGCATCGCAATGACATCTATAGGTCATCTGTCTATTGTTGAACCCGAGGATGGCCCCACATCGGTTATTCTGCAAGCAGAATCAGCGGTTGCCGAAGAAAATAGGAGACTGAGATGTCGCATGTTGGAAATGTGGAATGCCTTCTGAGGTCCACCCCGAGGCACCGTCTTCTGGAACACCCTCTGTTTTATTCACCGCACCGCCAGCTGCCGATTCGGCACAACCCACCTTTCCACGACAGAGCTTTGAGCCATCAAATTTCACTTTTCAAGCTCCCCAGTTCCAGATGGACACTACCCGAGTCACTCTGAACTCTTATCCGTAGTATCCATAATTTGAATCTCCTGTGGAGCCGGAGAAAGTCCTGAAAAATATCGAACAAGATGAGATGACCTGGAAGATGAAGAGTATTGAGCAAAGTTTGAAAAATATCCAGGGCCTGAGCGGCCAAAAGAGCGTGTCCTACGCCGATTTATGCATGTTTCCTCATGTGCACCTGCCCGTGGGTTTTAAAACACCAAAGTTCGAAATGTATGATGGGCATGGAGACCCGATCGCTTATTTAAAAAGATATTGCAATCAATTGAGAGGGGAAGGGCGAAAAGAAGAGCTGTTGATGGCATACTTCGGAGAAAGTCTTGCTGTACCGCCTCGGAATGGTATACAGATAAGGACATCTCCCTTTGGCATATGGGACGACCTGGCTCGGGACTTTGTGAGGCAATTTCAATGTAACGGGGATTTAGCCCTAGATAGAAATTCCCTGTCTAACCTCAAGAAGAAGGCTTTCGAAAGTTTCCGAGGAATATGCAATTAAATGGCGGGAGCAGGCATCCAGAGTAAAACTTCCTATGGATTAAACTGAAATGGTTAGTGTCTTCCTGCAGGCCCAAGAGGCCGATTACTTTCAAAACATGATGTCTGCCATGGGCAAACCATTCGCGGAGGCCATCAAAATTGGAGAAATGATAGAAAATGGCTTAAAGACGGGCTGTATCTTAAGTTAGTCAGCCCTCAGAGCCACCTCCCAAGCCATTCAGAGCGGCTTGGGAGGCCTAGCAAGCAGAAAGAAGAAATAGGATGGAGTCATGATGGCTTCAGGCCCTAGGAATTCTCGAAGACCTCGGGAATATCCAGGCCCATTTCCTAGAGCTTCACAATATTATTATCCTCATCAAGACACAACCTATGCTATGTCCCCCCTTTCCTATGCAGTAATGAATGCTCAGCCGTATCCCCGACCACAACAACAGTATAATCAAAACAAAGCTCCACTGCCCAGAAATAACCATCCTCACCAAGCTACATATAATCCACGTCCTCCCCAGAACAACTATCAATACAATGCTCGTCCCCGCGAACCACCCAGGAGAAATAACTTCACCCCTATTGGTGAGTCATACTCCAGCCTCTTTCCGAAACTAGTTCAGATGGGTCTTTTGCAGCCTGTACCTCCGAACAGGCAAAATCCAGAATCTTTATCGTACAGGCAGGATGCCAGCTGTGCCTATCACTCTGGAGCGGAAGGGCATGATACTGAGGATTGTTGGACTCTCAAAAGAGCTGTGGAAAGCTTAATTGAGCAGAAAAAAGTAGTGGTAAGGGACGAGGAGATCCCTAACGTGGCAAACAATCCATTGCCGGCCCACAATAACGGGCCCGTCATTGGAATAATTTGTGAAGACAAGGAATTCGACCCTGCATTAAAAGTCATCATCGCCATCGTAGACACACAAAATAAATCTAAAACAGTGGCAAAACCAAGTAGGGACGAAAAGAAAACAAAGCCTACTAGCCAGAATAAAGAAAAGGCCAAGAGAGAGAGGTGACACCAACTAAAGAAGCTGTCCTTTATGTTCCTAGAGCTCCTCGAAACAGGAAGCTCATGTTGAGCCCTCGCAGAAAACTGGAACTGAAAGCAAAACCACAAAGAATATGCCTACCCAAAGGGGCATATGTTGCCAAGGGTCCGACCGCCTCACCAAAATTGAATGAGCCTCTGATCATCAGCCGCCGGCCACAAATCCCAATCAAAGATACTACCACCGTCTCCTAGAATTATAATCAAACACTGGTGACCTAGAGATGAAAAGAAGTCACAGTGGAAGTAAACTAAGCAAAACCCGCTGGGAAGTATCATAACCCAGGGGAGTTGAACAGGGCCAAACACAAACGCTTTCCCCTCAAAAAGCCTATCTCTGCCAAAGAAGCTGAGGAATTCTTCAGAAAAATGAAAACGTCTAAATATGCTACGATTGAGGAACTCAGAAAAACTCCTGATCAAACTTCACTCCTATCTCTGTTGCTGGGCTCAGATGAGCATCAAAAGGTACTTCTGAAGACGCTCAATGAGGGTATGTACCAACCGATACCTCATTCGAACAACTAGAAAGAATGGCAGAATGCTTCTTCGAAGTAAACAAAATTTCCTTCATTCGGAATGACCTACCTCCTGAGGGAGCTGCTCACAACAAAGCCTTGCACTTGATAGACAAAAGTGAAGGATACTATGTAAAAAGGGTCATGCTCGATGGAGGATCTGGAGTAGATATTTGCCCCCTGTCAACATTACAAATAATGGAGATCGACACTGAGGGGATCAGGCCAGATAATGTATGTGTTCGCGCTTTCGATGGTATCAAAAGAGACACCATAGGGGAAATTGACATAGTCATGACCATAGGCCCTGTGGATTTTGAGGTGACATTCCAAATCCTAGACATGGACACTTCTTATAATTTCTTGCTAGGAAGACCTTGGATTCACGCTGTTGGGACAGTACCATATACTCTCCACCAGATGGTCAAGTTTGAACATGAAAATCAAGAGATAGTGGTCCATGGAGAGGACGAACAATCAATATACATAGATCCCTCGGCCCCCTGTCTTGAAGCTAGAGAAGGAAGTGAGCACATTGTCTACCAGGATTTCGAAATTGTTCTTGTTGATCAGCACGAGGAAGGTACTCCATGCCCTCAGCCCTGTCTATCAAATGCATCAATCATGGTCGCTACCGACATGATCAGACATGGATACAAACCCGGAAAAGGACTCGAGCTATCTTTGCAGGGCATCACAGAACCAATATCTCTGCCTGCCAGTGAAAAATTCTTTGGCATAGGTTTCCAGGCCACAGAGGCCGATGTAAAATGGGCCAACGCACGCAAGAACAATGGGTGGGACCTGCCTCAACCAATCTCGCATATCACTGAATCATTTGTCAAACCAAAATACATAAAGGAAGAAGAGGAGGCCTTTACAGACGAAGAAATTGAAGAGATTTGCGGGGCAATGAGACAAATTTTATATGAGGCTCACATGGTTTAGCCGGGAGAAGGCTCGAGCACTGCTGAGGTGCGATACATGGGACCGAATGCCAAATTGCAGAACTAGAAAGCCACTCCCTTCCCAATCAGGCGGGAATCTTGGTAGTTCATGTTTTGCTATCCTTTCTACACTTTGAGTTATTTCAGGGTGTAAATCGAGTATTTTTAATTTTATTGTCTTTAAATTCCGATGTAAAATCCCTGCTATCTTCAAATTCAATGAAATGAAATCAAAATTTCATCGTCTATTATTCTTTCTGATTTTGTTTTTTTTTCTTATTTTTCAGTCCTAATAGTGCGGCCTTAAATAACATGACATGCTTGCGGACTTCATGCCCTGATCTTAAAACGCTGTCTAATCATGAAGTAATGAATCAAGAACGGAATATGATGAAGATGAGGCTTTTAGGGAAATAAACAGAGAATTGGAACAATTTGAGAATAAGCCTAAGCCAAATTTAAACGAAACCGAGCCGGTTAATTTGGGTAGCTCAGAAGAGGTCCGAGAAGCTCCGAGTATGCGTTGATTACAAGGATATGAACAAAGCAAGTCCCAAAGACAACTTCCCGCTACCAAACATCCATATCCTTGTCGACAATTGTGCCAAACATGAGGTATAGCCGTTTGTGGATTGTTATGCCGGGTATCACCAAGTCTAGATGGATGAGGAAGATGCGGAAATACAACATTCACCACACCATGGGGGACTTACTGTTAGAGGGTCATGCCATTCGGTTTAAAAAATGGCGGGGCGACCTATATGGGAGCCATGACTGCCATTTTCCATGACATGATGCACCAAGAAATTGAGGTGTACGTTGATGATGTTATTATCAAGTCAAGGACGCAGGAGGGCCATGTTCAAGACTTGAGAAAATTCTTTGAGCAGCTACGCAAATATGACTTAAAATTAAACCTGGCTAAATGTGCATTTGGTGTTCCATCCTGGAAACTCTTGGGGTTTATAGTCAGCCGCCGGGGCATTGAGTTAGATCCGACTAAGATAAAGTCCATCGGAGATCTGCCACCTACAAAAACTAAAAAAGAGGTCATGAGCTTACTAGGAAGATTGAATTACATCAGCCGATTTATTTCACAACTCACAACCACCTGTGAGCCTATATTCAAACTTTTAAAGAAAGATGTGGCGATTAAATGGACAGATGAATGCCAAGAAGCCTTTGACAAAATCAAGGATTATTTGTAAAATACGCCAGTGTTGGTCCTGCCTGAGCCAAGAAGACCTTTGTTCCTATATCTAACGGTCTTGGAAAATTCCCTTGGCTGTGTCCTCGGGCAACATGATGTTACCGGGAAGAAAGAACAAGCCATCTACTACCTGAGCAAGAAATTCACTGGGTATGAAGCCAAATACACTCTACTGGAGAGAACTTGTTGTGCCCTAACTTGGGTTGCTCAAAAGCTCAGACATTATTTGCTGGTCTATACCACATATCTCATAACCCGGCTAGATCCTTTAAAATACATATTTCAAAAACCAATGCCCACAGGAAAGCTAGAAAAATGGCAAATCCTGCCCACGGAGTTCGACATTGTCTATGTCACCCGCACACCTATGAAAGCCCAAGCCTTGGCCGATCACTTGGATGAAAACCCGATTGATGATGAATACCAACCTTTAAGTACTTATTTCCGGGATGAGGAAGTAAATTCAGTCGAAGTAATCTCAGAAGACACTAACACTTGGAAAATGTTCTTCCACGGAGCAGTCAACGCAAAAGGTGTTGGGATTGGGGCAATCTTGATTTCGCCCACGGGACAACACTAACCAGCCACGGCCCGTCTTTGGTTCTTCTGTATAAATAATACTGCTGAATATGAAGCCTGCATAATGGGCATGAACATGGCAATCAACATGGACGTGGAAGAGTTATTGATCATGGGAGATTCAGACTTGATTATCAAGCAAGCTCAGCGGGAATGGGAGACTCGAGATGTTAAGATCCTTCCATATAGAAAACATGTGTAAGATCTTAGCCAATGATTCAAATCTGTCGAGTTCAGATATATTCCTCGATGCCATAATGAGTTAGTTGATGCACTAGCCACCATAGCTGCAATGCTGCCATATCCGGGCAATGTCCGTATTGACCCGCTGGAGATTCAAATCAGAGAAAGACATGGTTATTGTAACACAGTCAAAATAGAGCCTGATGTCCAACCATGGTATCATGATATCAAAAGATTATTGAAAATAAAAGAATACCCGGAGCAGGCAAACGTGGATCAAAAGAGAACTATTAGAAGGCTTGCCAGCAGTCTCTTCTTAAGCGGAGAAGTGTTGTACAAAATGACTCCAGATCTGAATCTGTTAAGGTGCGTGGATGCCAAAGAAGGTGATTATGAACGAGGTACATTCAGGAGTATGCGGGCCCCATATGAACGGGTACGTCCTCGCAAAGAAATCTGCGGGCAGGATATTACTGGATGACCATGGAAAAGGATTGCTTCAATTTTGTCCAGAAATGCCATCAATGTCAAATACATGGTGACCTGATTCATGCACCACCCTCCAAATTACATCCCATGTTAGCACCCTGGTCGTTCGTTGCTTGGGGAATGGATGTTATTATGCCAATCGAGCCAAAAGCTTCAAACGGACATAGATTTATTTTGGTTGCCATCGACTATTTCACAAAATGGGTTGAAGCAGTCACTTTCAAAGTCGTCATTAAGAAAGCAGTAGTGGACTTCGTGCATTAAAACATTATCTGTCGTTTTGGCATTCCAAAAACTATCATTACTGACAACGCGAAAAATCTAAACAGTCACTTGATGAGGGAGGTATGTGAACAGTTTCAAATCACACACCGTAGTTCCACCCCTTATCGGCCCAAAGCCAATGGTGCCGTCGAAGTAGCAAATAAAAACATCAAGAAAATCCTCAGGGAAATGATCCAAAGCTCTAGACAGTGGCACGAGAAGTTTCCTTTCGCATTATTGGGATATCGCACGACTGTGCGCACATCAGTTGGGGCTACGCCTTATCTATTGGTTTATGGCATTGAAGCCGTAATCCCTGCGGAAGTCGAAATTCCCTCCCTTCGGATCATTATCTAAGCCAAAATTGAGGATGATGAATGGGTCAAGACCCGGTTGGAACAACTAACTCTGATTGATGAGAAAAGGATGGTCGTAGTTTATCACGGGCAGTTGTACCAACAGAGAACGACCCGTGCTTATAACAAGAAAGTATGGCCTAGGAACTTCAAAGTGGGACAACTCGTCCTGAGACGTATCCTCCCGCACCATGAAGAAGCGAAAGAAAAATTCGCCCCAAATTGGAAAGGTCCGTACATTATAAGGAAATTGCTACCAAAAGGAGCATTGTACTTGGGGGACATCGAAGGAAATGACCCTGAAATGGCGGTCGATGCAGATGTAGTTAAAAGGTACTATGTTTGACCTTTCACGATGCAGATGTTCCCGCTCGAAATGACGAAGGCTTTCATTCACGCTACCCAAACACCACCAATTTTTGTAAACCCTTTGAGCCGGTTACGTTTCTTTGATTACCCTCTTGGGAACCTGAAGGTGTTGTTAAAAAAAATGATGATAAAAACAAAAACCGAAAGAAAAACATTTCCATGAACTACGTTTGACTTGATTCCGAAAGGATATGTAGCAACCTCTCCCTGGGGTTCAGTCACACCAAAATAAAAATCCACATTCCCCCAAGAGTTTAAGCTGGGGCAAGTGTTAATATTCGACAATGATTCGCCTGAAAAGTTCCAAAGTTGTAATATAATACAAATGCTTTACCCCAAATTTTGTTCAAGTCTTTCCGATCAATCAGCAAAGAAGTCCAAAATGGGAGGATATAACTATTTGGATCTGATACAAGAAATTAAAATGAGAGAGTCTTATTGGTGAAAACCCACACGGGCACCGTAAGGCGATGATACGCTCAATTTACACCTTAAAAGAGTGCAAGCGATCGTTGTCAAATATAGTAACCCAATAAGGTTGGGGTCGAATCCCACAGAGAACAATATGAGGGCGATTAGGAATGCTAGAGAGTTATCACTTATCGCGCAATGCCAAATAATTAAGATTTTGGGTTTTTGATAATTGTTTATAGATAAATGCGAAAATATAAACTAACCTAGAAAGCGAGTAAAATGATCAATGACAACAAGAATGAATGCATTGGAAATTACACTCATATAATGATCCAATGTATTTCACGATTTTACAAATATGAGTGAGTTATGTTAATTAGCCACGGATAATATTTCTTAATTAGCTTTTCCCAAAGACTAACAAGACTTCCTAATTGAATTATCCCTAACCCAATTAGGAGATTAAGCACTTCCGGGTTTGGCTACAAGTAGTTCAATCCTATCCCTAGGTAGAATCTATAAAATGAGGGTTAAATCCTCAAGTTCTTGTTAATTAATCTTTCCCAACCCCAAATAATCTTTTCCAAAATTAATTCGGAGTTAATGGGCGAGTCCTAGGGTTAGCTAATCCCTTTGGAAACATTAAAGAACAAGAATAATTAAAATAACAAACACCCACTTCATAAATATAATAAAATCATTCAATACATAAGCACAACAAGGTATTTAATCCACACTTTCAATATGAATATTCCCATAAACAAGATTCAAGTGTTGGAAAAATACTACACACTTAGATATTCAATACAAAACAAGGAAATGAAGAAATAAACATAAATGGGTAAGAAATCCTTAACCACAATGGTGAAATCTTCAAGACCCAAGTGTGTGTGCTAAGCCCTAGCTTCAAAACTTGTTCTTCTCTCTCTAAATTATATTTACAAAGCTGAAGATATGTCCAAAGATCTCAAGATTTGCTAAGATAAATCCTTTTATAGTGGGCCAAAATTCGGGTGAAAAGCAGACAAAAACACCCCTATCGGGCATAGATGCGATCGCATTCCTGTCGCATAACAGGGATGCGATTTGCATCTTCACTTTC
>ML288882.1:9518-21797 GCA_005239495.1 Nicotiana undulata
TGTGTGAAAGTAATAGATTGGTAAGAGGAAGGACGCCGGGGGGGTGGGGGGGGGGGGGGGATTTAAAAAGAACAACGTAACCACTTAACAAAAGCCGCTATGTTTGAAAAACTTTAATCTTTGTTTGGAAAATTGGATATCAAGAAAGTCAGTTGGAAAATGTGCTGATTGAGAAAGTTACAAGGAGTTAAGAAGATGAGGATTAATTTCATGCATGCATTTGTTTAAAAGGAAAATGTAACTTTAAATTAGAAATAGCTATTCTCCTTCAAGTTGTCTATACTTTTTATTAATTTCGCACGATTGTTTTACTTACTAAAAATAAATTAAAACTTTCTTTATATTCTAATGGCACGAAATGGTACCAAAGATTATGCATTCAGTATTTCTCTTCGGAAATTATAGCCCGGAAATATGAGTCATATTCAAAACAACAGCTTTAAGTGTTTGCCCCCAGGCACAGCGTAATGTCACGTCCTTAGTCTTGAACTAAGCGTACGTGTGACACTTGATAACTTGCTCGGGATCTTGCTATACCAAGTCAGTCTAAAATATTACACTTAAGATCATTAAGGTAATATCAGACAAGAAAAGACAAGAGAAATTTGCCAATTTTATTTTTATTGTAGAAAATTTGATTGCTTTACTTGGTGAGTCAACATATGAATATCCCCTTTTATATACTAGTCACCTAGAGGCTAGTGAGTAAATAAAAATTATTAGAAAAGTCTCTTACTATTTACAAGTAAGTCCCCTCTCTAGAATTCTCAACATAGCTAGAATCTTCCAAGGGCTTTCCTAGCAATTCCATAGGATTTCAGGGTCAACCTCTATATTTTTCTTAAACCTTCCTACAAGTGTTATCCTCTTTCCTATGTAAGCTTTCCATATGACAAAAATATATGCCAAGTGGCACCTACGTGGCATGATGATGTGGCGGGTCATGACACTCTTCCCCACCCAATTGTGTGTCGCTCTCAGCATAGAGCATCGACATGTACGCGCGCACCTCGCCTTAGCGTCGCTAAAGATCTTTTTCTATTAGCCATGAACCCCTATGAAGCGGTTTGCCTTCCCATGTCACAAGTACTGGTCAATCTTCTTCTTGTCCCATTTGTACTTTGGATGGCTAGCAATGATGGCCTCGATCCTCCGCCCATCGGATGCCTCTCCCTGCCCTTGGCCTAAATCTCCCCCTGACTCGACCAAGTCTAGCAGCTTCTCAAGCATCGAGTCCATGCTTCTACTCCCTATTTGGCCGCCCTCTGTGGTCTCAGCCTTGCTAGCAAGCTTGACCCCTCTGCTTGGTGCATCTTCTAAGTTTGATAATGTGCCATCACTTTGGAATTCACCATTCTTTTTTCCTATGTCCGCCCAAATTTTCTTGCTTCCACCGTGCTCCCTTTACATGACTCCAAGATAGGCCCTGGAATCCTCTACTACCGGATTAGAATTCAACTGTATCCCCCAGATGCAGGCGGTCTCTCTTGTGTCACCCTCTTGTGCCGTCGCAAAGTTTCCGACTATTGCTTCAAGCTTCCCCAACTTTGGGCATTCCCTCGCCCGATGTGGTCCTTTACAAAAGTAGCACCCTCCCTTAGGAATGCACACGCCACCGTTGCCCTTGGACCCTTGTCCGTTATGGGATGGCCCCCTAGCATTGCCCTCGCGTGCCTCAACTATACCTTTCCTGTTGTCCTTTTCATGATCTCCTCCACCCCACTCGGAGTTATCCCCTTTGGACGTGGTAGGCTCCATCTTGAAGTCAACGAGTGACTCGGCTATCGCTATGGCCTCGTCCATATTGACTACTGATATCTTCTTAACTCCTGCTTTGCCCAATTTCGCAACCCATCTATGAAGTAGAAGAGTGAAACCTCCTTAGACAATGTCAGGATTTGCAGCATTAAGGTAGTGAACTCGCGCACTGGGTATAATTGCTTCTTCAACTCCTTCTTGAACTACTCATATGTCTCAATCTTGCATATCATTTTCTCCATGTCGACACACTTCCAACTCCACCATAATGCGGCAATCTTTGAGAGGTATAACACAACTATGTTAATTTTAGCTTCCTAATACCTCACTTTGCCGTGCTTGAAGTAGTTCTCCAAGTGCCAAAGTAAGTTCTCCACTTCCTGTGCATTACGAACACCTTTGAATATTGGTGGCTTGGGAGCTTCAATCTTAGTCTCCCTCGTCACAACAATATTGGTGGCTCCCTCAGTCACGCCAGCATCAACCTGCTCCTCGAGTGACTCAATCTTTGTCTTCATATCATCGATAGTACTCAATGCCTCCATGAGACTGTACTCCAAGGAAGTGATGGTTTGTCTTTGCTCTATCTCAGTTTGTGTACGTCTCTCCAAGTCATTTCGGATACTCTCAATCTCCTCAAAAGTGTGGCCCTCAAGGACGCTAAGGGTGCCCTCCACCTTCCCCAAGCGTTGGCCAAAGACCTCTATGGTATCCATCCCCATGTTCATCTTCATCACCCACTCTTTACCGAGCGAGACATCCTCGGGTAAGACCTCCACTTCATTCTCGCTTGCCTCAATGGAAGATGGTTCTTGGGATGTAAGCCCTTCGTTTGACACAACCTCAGGCGGCACCTCCTGGATCATGTTGGTGGCATTCCTTTTTTTTTTACGACCCTTCTTGCTAGAAGCATCCCGGATGACATTGGTAGCATTAATTTCTCCGTCGTTTGCCATTTCCTTAGTTGAAACCTTTGCTCTGGTACTTGACATTGGTACCACATCGTCATGTCCTTAGTCTTGAATTAAGCGCATGTGCGTTACTTGACAACTTGCTCATGATCTTTCTATGCCAAGTCAACCAAACATACTACACTTCAGATCGTTAAGGGAATGCTAGATAAGAAAAGAAAAGAGAAATTTTCCAAAGGAAAACTTTTTATTGTAGAGAACTTGATTGTGTCACGACTAGGAATCCCCTCCATCAGAACCATGATGGCGCCTAACATTTCACTTTCTAGGAAAGCCTACGTTAGAATAGTTTTTAGCCATTTTTAACAAATCATATTAATTGTACCAATTAAACTGAATAAACTGCAATAGAACTAAAATAGAGTGAGAAAAACCATAATAACCGCAATATCTAGATAAAATCCCAGAACTGGTGTCACAAGTGCACGAGCGACTAGAATAATACAAATAATGATCTGAATGAAAGTATAACTGTCTAAAATGAAATAAACAACTAGAATAAGGTAGAAGGGGATTTCAGGGATGTGAACGCCGAGCAATTGTACCTCAAGTCTACATCAGGCAGTCAATCCGAGCAATCTACTGGCCGCTGCTAGGATTGACTCAAAAATATGCAAAAGAAGTGCAGAGTGTAGTATGAGTTCAACCGACCTCATGTACTCTGTATGTGTCGAGCTTAACCCTCGATGATGTAGTGATGGGGCTAAGGCGAGTCACTTACAATACCCTGTACGCAATATAATACTAATAACAGGAGAAGTACAGAGGAAAAGTAAGGCAGTTAACTTATGAAAATAAACTTAATCCCCGATATCAGTAAAACCCGAAACACCAGACTTCAGAATCTCGTATGAAAACACGGAAATCCAACACAATGTAACAATGAATACAACACACACAATCTGTTGCGGCGCGCAACCCAATCCCACCATACAAACACAATCCTCTCTTATTTTACCATATTAATATCAAGAATAACATGTAAAATCCATTGCGGCGCGCAACACGATCCCACCATATAATCAGAATCAATATCATAATCCTCTCTTATTTCACTATATCAAAATCACATATTAAATCCATTGCGGTGTGCAACCCGATCCCACCATATCAATATCAATCCTCCTTTATTCCATATGTTGCGGCGTGCAACCCGATCCATAAACAAAATCAATAAATGTAATCAACTCAACAACTCAAATCACAAGAATCTCTAAGATTAAAGAATATGCAAGCAAAGCCATAAAGGAACCTCGTACCAAATGAAGAAATGCTACAACTAATACTAAGCAACAAGACAAACCAAATATACGATAATTATAGTGTACAAGTAAGACAAATAATGCTGGTAGCAATTGATCATGGAATCATGGAAGAAACGAGAATTTCAATACTAGAGTAATTAGATAACAAGTAACAGTTAAGACATGGAATGAGATGATTAATGAAATACGGGAAAGCATGGAAACAATTATTTTGACAGCATATATACACGCGTCACCTCGTATATACGCCGCAACATAGGGTTCCTAATTCCCTCAAATCAAGGTTAGATCCAACACTTACCTCGCTCCGCAAGTAATTCAAATCTTAATCGGGTCCTTTCCTCTAAATTCGCCTCCAACCTAACCGAATCTAACCAAAATCGACTTAATATTAACAAACAATGCTAAGGAAATTAATTACAATACATAAAAATAAGATATACTTTTCTCAAAAACTCAACCTCGGGCCCGCTTGGTCAAAACCCGAGATTTGGACCATAACCCAATTACCCAATTACCCCGAGCCCGATTATGTGATTAGTTTCGAAATTCGAACTCAATTTGAGGTCTAAATCTCAATTTCACAAAACCCTCCAATTCTGCCCAAATCCCTATTTTCGACCATGAAAGAGCATAAATTAAGGTTAGAAATTAATGGGTATTGATGGAAATGGAAGAAAATGAGTTAAAGTATACTAACCTTTGAAAGAGTGATGAAATTTCTCTTCAAAATCGCTTATAGGCCGAGCTCTAATGAGAAGATGGTAAAAAATGGGTGAATCCCGATTTTTGGAAGTTTAAATGACTGGATGTCAGGTGTTTATCGCGTTCGCGAGACACCTGACGCTATCGCGAAGCAGCAAAGGACAAAGGCTTTCACGTACGTGAAGGATTACACCCACCTACCCTCACGTTCGCGGTTCACGTTCCATGTTCGCGAAGAGTAACAACTCGTTCCCCCTTCCAAGCCCATAACTCTACGTGTTCGGGAGTGGCCGGTCGCGTTCGCGAAGGGTAAATCCCCCAATGCTCCCCGTTCTCGACTCAGCTATCGCATTCGCGATGAAGAAAACCTCCCCAGCCCCAGGTTCCACTTCGTGATAGGTGATAGCAATAGTGAAAAATCAGCAGTGGCCTAAGTCCAAAAATCACCCGTAGCTTATCTGAGACTCACCTGAGCCCCTAGGGCTCTAAACCAAACATGCACACAAGTGTAATGACATCATAGAAACTCGCTCACATGATCAAAATACCAAAATAATACCTAGAACTATAAATCAGACATCAAAATGAATGATATTTTCAAAGAAACTCAAGAACATGGCACTTTACAATCGGATTTTCGGATCACGTCAAATCAACTCCGTTTTGTACCAAATTTGGCAGACAAGTCATAAATACTGAAATGAACCTATAACAAGTTTTGGAACCGAAATCCGAGCCCGATAACAACAAAGTCAACCTACAGTCAAACTTAGGAATTCTTTAAACCTTTAAATTGGTAGTTTTCAACAAATTACGTTAGATCAAGATAGGGACTTCCGAATTCGATCCCGAGCATACACCCAAGTCCCAAATCATGATACGGACCCATCAGGACCGTTAAGACATTGATCCACATCCATTTACCCAAAATGTTGACCGTAGCAACTTAAGGCAAATTCACATTTTCACCAATTTTTCACATAAATATTTTCCAGAAAAAGACACGTACTGCGCACGCAAATCAAGAAAGGCTAAATGGATCTATTCGAGGTCGTGAAACACATGAATGAAAGGTAAAACTATAAATGATCAATCGGGTCATCACATTCTCCATCTCTAAAACAAACGCACGTCCCTAAATGGACATAGAAAGGTACCTAGATTGGTGAAAATGTGTGGATATCTACTCCGCATGTCCGACTCGAACTCCCAAATGCCTGCCTCGATCGACTAGCATATCCATTGCACTCGAACTGAAATATAACTCCTAGACCTCAACTAACGGACCTACCGGGCTAGAATAGCCACCGACTCCTCCTTATAAGGCAAATCCTTGTTCAATTGGACTGAGCTGAAGTCTAACAAATGAGACGGATCACCGTGATACTTCCGGAGCATGGACACATGGAACAATGAATGGACTGCTGATAAACTAGGTGGCAATATGAGCCTATAAGCCACCTCACCCACTCTCTCAAGAATCTCAAAGGGTCCAATATACCAAGGGCTCAACTTGTCCTTCTTTCCGAACCTCATCAAACCCTTCATGGGGAAAACCCGGAGCAATACCCTTTCTCCAACCATGAATGCAACATCACGAACTCTACGGTCGACATAACATTTCTGCCTAGACTGCACGGTGCGAAGTCGATCTTGAATAATCTTGACCTTATCTAAGGCATCCTGTACCAAATCGGTATCCAACAACTGAGCCTCTCCAAGTTCGAACCATCCAACTGGAGAACGACACCTCCTCCTGTATAATGCCTCATAGGGAGCCATCTGAATGCTCGACTGGAAGCTATTGCTATAGGCAAAATCAACAAGCGGCAAGAACTGAACCCAAGAACCCCCAAAATCCATAACGCAAGTGCGAAACATATCCTCCAATATTTGAATAGTGCACTCAGAATGCCCGTCCGCTAGAGTGAAATATTGTACTCAACTTAACCTGTGAACCTAACTCATGTTGTACGGCCCTCTAGAAGTGAGAGGTGAAATGCGTACCTCAATCAAAAATGATATACACAGGCACACCGTGAAGACGGACGATCTCGCGAATGTAGATCTCAGCTAACCGTTTTGAAGAATAGGTAACTGCCACTGGAATGAAATGTGCCGACTTGGTCAACCTTTCCATAATGACCCATACCACGTCGAACTTCTTCTAAGTCCGTGGGAGTCCAATAACAAAAGCAATAGTGATACACTCCCACTTCCACTCAGGAATCTCTAGCCTCTGAAGCAAATCATCAGGCCTCTGATGCCCGTACATTACTTGCTGAAAATTTAGACACTAAGCTACATATGAAACTATATACTTCTTCATCCTCCTCCACCAATAAGGCTGCCGCAAGTCCTGATATATCTTAAAGGCACCCGAGTGAATAGAATACCTAGAACTGTGGGCCTCCTCAAGAATCAACTCGCGAAGCCCATCCACATTGGTCACACAAATACGACCCTACATCCTACCCCATCATCTCCAACAGTAACCTTCTTGGCACCACCGTGCCTCACTGTGACCTTAAGGGCAAGCAAATGGGGGTCATCATGCTGACGCTCTATGTTGCGCTCATACAAGGAAGACCGAGAGACTATGCAATCTAGAATACAATTGGGCTCCAAAACATCTAACCTCATGAACTGATTGGCCAATTGTGAACATCTGACGCAAGCGGTCTCTCACCAATTGGAACATACGCAAGGCTACCCATACTCACAACTTTTCTACTCAAGGCATTGACCACCACATGCCTTCCGGGGATGATACAAAATGATGATATCATAGTCTTTCAATAGATCCAACCACCTCCTCTTCCTCAAGTTGAGATGCTTCTGCTTGAACAAATAATGTAGACTCCGATGAACCGTGAACACCTCACACAACAAGCTGTAAAGATAGTGCCTTCAAATCTTCAGCGCATGAACAATAGCTGCCAACTCTAAGTCATGAACATGCTAATTCTTCTCATGAACCTTACTCTTCCACGACGCATATGCAATCACCCTACAATCCTGCATAAATACTGCACCGAGCCCAATACGAGATGCATTACGATACACCGTGTAGGATCCTGAGCCTGTGGGCAACACTAACACTGGCGTCGTAGTCAAGCAGTCTTGAGCTTCTGAAAGATCAACTTACACTCATCCGACCATCTAAATGGGGCACCCTTCTGGGTCAATCTACTCAATGGGGCTGTTATAGATGAAAACCCCTCCACGAACCGGCGATAATAACCCGCCAAACCCAGGACACTCCGGATCTCTGTAGCTGAAGTAGGTCTAGGCCAATTCTGAACTGCCTTAATCTTCTTACGATCCACTTTTATGCACTCTGCGGATACAACATGCCCCAAAAAAGGCGAATGAGTCTAACCAAAACTCACATTTTGAAATCTTGGCATATAACTGGCTATCTCTTAGGGTCTGAGTACAATCCGAAGATGCTGCTCATGCTCATATAGACTACGGGAGTATATCAACATATCATCAATGAATACGATAAAAAAAGAATACAAATAGGGTTTGAACATCCGGTTTATCAAATCCGTAATTATTGTTGGGGAATTTGTCAACCCAAATGACATCACTAGGAACTCATAATGACGATACCGAGTTCGAAAAGCCATCTTAGGGACATAGGATGTCCTAATCTTCAACTAATGGTAGACAAACCTCAAATAAATCTTTGAAAACACCTTGGCACCTTGAAGCTAATCAATTAAGTCATCAATCCTCAACAACAAATACTTTTTCTTGATAGTGACTTTGTTAAACTGTCAATGGTCTATGCACATCCTCATCGACCCATCTTTTTTCTTCACGAACAACAGGGCGCACCCCAAGGCAAGACACTAGGTCCAGTGAATCCCTTATATAGAAAATCTTGCAACTGCTCCTTCAATTCCTTCAAATCCGACGGGGCCATATGGTATGGTGGAATAGTAATGGGCTAAGTGCCCGGAGCCAAATTAATATAGAAGTCAATATCTCTGTCGGGTGGCATCCTCAGTAGATGTGCAGGAAACACCTCTAGAAACTCACCCTTCAACATGTATTGAATCCATGGAAGGAACCTCCGCACTCGATCATGAACATAGGCCAAATAATCTAGAAACCACTTTTCGACCATACGTCGAGCCTTCACATAAGAAATAACCCTGCTGGTAGAATGACCAGGAGTCCCTCTCCACTCTAATCGAGGAAACCCCAGCATGGTAAGGTCACCGTCTGGGCATGACAATCCAATATAGCATGATAAAGTGAAAGCCAATCCATACCCAATATAACATCAAAATCTACCATATCAAGAAGTAGGAGACCTAAGCTAGTCTCAAGACTCCCAATAGTTTTTACACATAAGCGATAAACGCGATCTACAAAATAGAATCTCTCACATGCGTGGAAACATACATAGGATCACACAAAGAATCACGAGGCACAACTAGATATGAAGCAAAATAGGATGACACACAGGAATAAGTAGATCCCGGATCAAATAGAACTGAAGCATCCCTATGGAAAACAGGAACAATAGATGTGATAACTACATCAGATGACTCGACCTCAGGCATAAATGGGAAAGCATAACACCGGGGCTGGGCCCTCCCACTCTGAACTGCGTCTCTAAGACGGCCTCTAGCTGGCTGACCTCTAATTCTAACAGCTTGACCTCCACCTCTAACGATCTGACCTCCACCTCTGGCTGCATGGACCCTACCTCTAGTTGGCTGAGCAGGCGGTAGAGCAACCGGTGCCGGAACCATAGCATGAGAACTCTGTTGTGGCATACCACCCAACAATCTATGACAGAACCTCGTGATGTGACCAGTGCCTCCACACTCAAAATACCCATCATGCTGTTATGGCTGCTGAAGCTGAAGCTGACCTAAACGGGCCGGATAACCACAATGATAACTCTAAATCGGAGGCGCACTAATAAGAGTTGATGGTGCACTGTAGCACGACTCCCTGAAACATCGTGAGATGCCCGAAGTGCTGAATGAATTGGCTTGGGAGGATGGACTCTACCAAAAGTACCCCTGCCTCCAGATGAGGCACCACTGAAGGTACCAGAATGACGAAGCCTCTTATCAGACACTACCCCTCTCTCCAGAACACAAACCATCTTGATCCGTATAGCAATATCTACGGCCTTCTGAAAAGTAATATCATATCAGTTTTCTTGGCCATCTGTAGCTTGATAGTGAAAGTGAGCCCATCAATGAATCTCCCCACTCTCTCCCTCTCAGTAGGGAGAAAAATAATGGCATGGTGAGCTAGGTCCACAAATCGAGTCTCGCACTGGGTAACAGTCATACTATTACCCTGCTGAAAAAGCTTAAATTGTCTGCGGTAATCCTTTTTCAGAGTGATAGGAATGAACTTCTATAGAAATAGTTGTGAGAACTGATCCCAAGTAAGTGCAAGCGACCCAGTTGGTCTAGTCAACATGTAATCTCTCCACCATCTCTTGGCGAAACCAGTCATCTGAAACACTACAAAACTGACCTTATTGGTCTCGACTATACCCATGTTTTGCTGCACCTCATGGAAGCGGTCTAGATAATCTTGTGGGTCCTCAAAACCCTCACCACTGAAATGAACATGAAAGAGCTTGGTAAACTTTTCCAACCTCAACAAAGCCTTAGAAGACATAGCGGGCGTATCACCGGCCTGTGCTGCAATAACCCTCTGAACCACCCCAACTAGCAGGGCTGCTCAAGTCTTATACTAGGGAGCCATCTGCTGCGGGGTGTGAGTATCAGGAGTCTTTGCTCCTCCCCAGCCCGAGAAATGGTCGGTGCCACAGGGAATGTACCGGTCTGGGACACACTCTCCAAAAGGGCCACCAAATGGAGTAGAGCATCCTTAAGTACCGAAGTGGCTATGAACCCCTCCTAGACCTAAGTTGGTCCAACGGGTATAATCTGAGCCGGAACCTCCTCCTCGTGATCAATCTCAAGCTCCACTAGGGGTGCTGGTGCTCAAGCTTTAGGTTGAGCTTTGCCTTGTCAGCCTCTGGCTCGGCCTCGGCCTCTGCCCCCTGGTAGTAGCTGCCACAGGGATCATCGGCCCCTGAACGGCTATAGATGCAATGCATGTTCTCGACAAATGCAAGAGACAAAGAGTCAAATGATTCAATCATCAATGATAGAATAAAATCACACAATAGAGAAAGAAAAAAGTGAAATATTTCCTAAACTTCATAGCTTTTGGAAGATAAGTACAGACGTCTCCGCACCGATCCTCTAGACTCTACTAAACTTGCTCGTGACTCGTGAGACCTAGGCAACCTAGTGCTCTGGTACTAACTTTTCACAAACCAGAATTCCCTCTCTCGGGACCGTGATGGCGCCTAACATTTCACTTGCTAGACAAGCCTATGTTAGAATAGTTTTTAGCCATTTTAAACAAAACAAATTAACTGATACCGGTTAAATTGAATAAACTAAAATTTAACTAAAATAGAGTGAGAAAAACCATTATAACCGCAATATCTAGATACAATCCCAAAATTGGTGTCACAAGTGCACGAGCGACTAGAATAATACAAATAATGATCTGAATGAAAGTATAACTTTCTAAAATGAAATAAACAACTAGAATAAGGTAGAAGGGGACTTCAGGGTTGCGAACGCTGAGCAGTTATACCTCAAGTCTCCATGAGGCAATCAATCCGAGTAATCTACTGACCGCTGCTAGGACCGACTCCAAAGTCTGCACAACAAGTGCAAAGTGTAGTATGAGTTCAACCGACCCTATGTACTCTTTAAGTGCCGAGCTTAACCTCGACGAAGTAGTGACGAGGATAAGGCGAGTCACTTAAAATAACCTGTACGTAGTATAATAATAATATTAACAGGAAAGGTACACAGGAAAAGTAAGGCAGTTAACTTATGAAAATAAACTCAATCCTCGAATTCAGTAATACCTGAAACACTAGACTTCAGAATCTCGTATGAAAACACCGCAAGCTAACACAATGTAACAATGAATACAAAACACACAATACGTTACGGCGCGCAACCCAATCCCACCGTACAAATACAATTCTCTCTTATTTTACCATATCAATATCAAGAATAACATGTAAAATCCATTACGACGCGTGATAACTAGGGATTATACTTCATTTTACACTCCTTGTTGTTTGAGTTTTGATTAAAATTGTATACAAAATAGTCCTAAAGGCTTACATGTTGTACTTATTTGCAGGGTTTGGTATAAACCAACTCAAAAAGGAGTGAAACATGTACATGTACCATGAAAAAGTCCAAGCACAGTGCAATAGATCCACTGCAGCCGCATTCCATTTAGTGCGGTCCGCAGTGAGGATATTCAGAGAGGTGAAAATTTTGAAGCTAAAGCATTGTGACCGCAAAGCATATTGTGCGGACCGCAATGGACTTAACGCGGCCGCAATCCATTTTTTGCGGACCGCACTAATGAGATTCATAGAGCTAGGATTTTTGGAGGTCAAGGCCAACGCAGTCCGCAATCCTTTATGTGCGGCCGTGATGCATTTTATGCGGACCGCGGTGGCCAAGTTCAGAGAGTAGATTTTTGAATCC
>ML288885.1:0-35590 GCA_005239495.1 Nicotiana undulata
TAATTCTGGTTCGGCAGTCGAGTTTAGCAAAGCACGAATAGAGCCAATCCATCCCCATAATTATATCAAAATATACCATTCCTAGCTCAATAAGATCGGTCGTGGTATCCCAACCACGCGTCGTGCCAACACAATTCCTATAGGCTCGCGCGGCCGTAATAGATTCACCAACTGGAGTTGACACTGAGAACGGCTCATGGAGCTTTTCAGGGTTTATCCCAAAACTTGAAGCAATAAAAGGGGTGACATATGATAAAGAAGACCTGGGATCAATAAGGGCATACACATCATGAGTTTGGACAGTCAAAATACCTGTAACAACATCTGGAGAAGCCTCTGCACTCTGAAGACCACTCAAGCCATAGAACCGGCCTGGTCCTCCCCTACCCCGTGCACCACCCCTAGCTGCACCACACCCTGCTGATGCTGGATGGCCTCAGGCTGGAGGGCGTGCTGAGGATGTAGCAGCTGGAGAACTGGATGGCTGGGCGACACCCCAACCTGCCCCCTGGCTGGATGAAGGACAGTCTCTCTGAATGTAACCCCTCACCCCACACCCATAACATACTGGCCGGTCCAAATAATAGGGCCCAGAATGAAACCTCTTACACTTGGGGCATAAGGCCCTCTGCTGCTGGAATCTCCTACCTGAACGACCCAGCTGAGGGAACCCCCTGCTACCTGAACTGGCGCCAAAGTGACCTCCCTACTGATGATGATGACGATGTGGTGGTGGGGCACTAGCTGAAGACTGGGCATATGATTGGGACGTCCCTGATGACTCTCTCCCAAGGACTAGTCTCCCTCCTCCAAATGAACTCCCAGAGTTGCCTGCTGACCGGGCCCTACTACTACCTTCTCCCTCCATCCTTATCTTTAATTTTCGAGCCTCTGTGTCCTGGGCGAATCCCACAATCTTCCCATAGTTCATATCTGAATGCAGAGCAGCTGTAGCTTCATTGACAACCAAGGGACCAAGCCCCTGTGTAAACCGACGAACACTGGCCTCCATAGTCAGCACCATGTGGATAGCATACTTGGACAGGCACACGAACTCCATATGGTACTCCCACACACTCCTATTACCCTGTTTGACGACCTCGAACTCTGTAGCACGGGCTGCCCTAGTCTCGGCAGGACGGGATCATGAAAGCATCCGCAAACTCACCCCATCTCGCCGGAGGGCTTCCCTCCTCACGGGAATCCTCCCACATCTCGAACCAAGAGTATGTCGCTCCCTTCAAGCGATAGGAGGTCTCTACCCCCTCTGTCTCATAAGCCCTCATAACTCGGAGGGTCTTTTACATCTCGTCGATAAAATCCTGAGGATCAGCCTCTGGGTCAGTACCTGTGAACTCTGGAGGGGCTAACTGAAAAAATCGATTGACCCTGGAACCTGAAGAATCCCCTTGTTCACTAGAGGATACGGGGGCAATATTTGATCTCTGGGCCATAGAGGCCACCAACTGCGTCAACATCTGAATAGCTCCCCCGAGGTCCCCATCATAAATACCAGGACCGGAAGCTGGGGCTGGAGGAGGATCAGGAATATCAGCAGGAGGGATTGTAGCACCCTCCGCTAGTGCAGGAACTGGAATAGTCTGGCTAGGAATGGAGGAGTCAGGATGATTCATCATTGGGGGATTATCCTCACCCGCACCAACAGATTGAGAATCTATGTCCACACTTGGGGTGGCATCGGCCTCTAGGCAAAGCCGAGCTTTCTTCCTAGGTGCCATTTACTGAAAGTTGAAACAATGCACGAGTTAGAGAAACAAGCTCACCTTTCACTCTATCGCACGATACATAATAACAATGAAGAGTAGTATTCCTAAATGTCCATGCAGCCCCCTAATTATAGATGTGGTAGACAACACACCGATAAGAAGGGATCTACTAGACACGGCTCCGAGACATCCTAGGAAACTTTTAAAACCTTAGGCTCAGATACCAAGTTTGTCATGCCCCAAAATTGAGGGACGGGACCGGCGTCTAACCGAATGAACCCGGTCAAGCGAACCTAATTTTGTCTTTCCTACCTGACGTGTTTCCCCGTGGTTATAGAATACATTACTTATATAAAATAGCAAGAGACAATCAAAACGTGTATTCACAACATAAAGTCCATTCTTCCTCTTGTCGTGCCCCCTTTTTTCTATCGTACGGGTTAGGTACGGAGAGATCGGGTTTATGACATTTTGGACGACTCCTTAAAAAGAAAGGGTTTAAGGAAGATTCACCACCTAACGATTTTTATGGTGCGTTAGGGCACCTAGATTTGATAACTCATGAACTAGTTTGCGTTACCAGAGATTGGGTAAGGGCTTGAAATTATCCCAAGGGGAAGGTGTTAAGCACCCCTCAAGATCAACAACTGTGGGTCCCAGCCAATAAGTTTTGTGAATTTGGACAGTGAACAAGTAAAAAGTAAGGTTCATATAAGAGGGGATTTCAAACAAGTATGAAAATCTTTAAATTTTTTGGAATGACATTAGAATAAACATTTGAAAAGAACTGTCCTAGGTTTAAAGTAATACAGATCACTTCAATGCAATACCCGGTATGTCACACCTCGAAGAGGCGGCTACACGTGGTATTAGTGCACCGGTCATCATATCTGTATTCTACCATTCCCACCCCGTAAAGGTCATTTAAAAATGCGTGTGTTGGTTACGAATTCATATTGTGTGCCACTACCCGTCCCATTCTATAAGTCCTGGAGGGTGTTTAGGACTATTAATCCTACAAGGTGATTACTAGGCTGGACCCCTAGGTTTAAAGGACAAAATACTAGGCGACATACAAAAAAAGTAGGACTGCACATATAAGATAACATATAAAGACAAATAAATGCTCACAGGTCCCTCCACACATAGACATGTAAGTAGCACGTCTCAAACACGATTAAAGTCTCAAGACGGGAGTTCAAAAATAGGATTTTTAATAAAATAGTAGGTCGTAGGAATCTGAGTTGGAAAACTTAATGAAGGCAGAAGATTTAATTAAGACTGAGTGACTTGAAGGATAGTTAATTTTCAAAAATACAGTAGTTAAAGGCAGCGGTAAGATTTAGAAGTACGCAGTGATTTAAAGCTTTCAAAAAACATAGAAGAAAGTCATTAAAGCATAGGTTTGAAGTAATATAGTGATTTTAAAAGATAAGTGACTAAAATACAATGGCTTAACGTAGATAATAGTTATCAGTTTACATAGAACTGTAGTAAAAGAAGTAGTAAGATGGTATAAAAATACAGTAACTTTAATGAAATACAGAACAAGGATTCGAAATGGCACGATTTTGAGCAGAGTGAGGTATCTTTGAAAACCCAGTAGTTTGAAAACATAATAGAACAAGAATCAGTAAAGATCAGTAAAAGGAAATAGATGCACAACTTCGAGACTGTTTTAAAATAGAGTAGGAGTTTTAATAAAAGCAAAATGAACTTCAGTGAGGTAAAACAAGAATGGGAGCAGCAGGGTTCAAAATGTTTAAAGGGGCTGATTAAACTAGTAGAACATAATTGATTTGATTTTAATACGCATTAGGCCAAAAGTTTGCATAGGCGTCGTATACATTGCCTAACTGTCTCAAAGGGTGAACATGCATATTTGAGTTCTAATTTTAAGGGACATGAATGATGATACATTTTTAGAAAACGTTTCAAACCAGTTGACCATATTTTAGCGGGATTATTGAATTAGATACATGTTAACTAGGCGTTCAAGTTCTGATAAATAAGAAGTCATAAGGGCAGGATATCTAATGCACAAAGTATCACCCTAAAGACATGGTTTCTATGGTTATAAAAATGCATGAGCAATACATTATGGCATCGTTTGTTACTCGTTTAGTTATACTGGGAACATGGTGTCAGATGGCATGAATATAACAGATGTGTTGAAATAAAGAACCTAAACATGATTTTTAATGCATGGTATGCATGTCCTAAGCATGATACTATTGCACACATAGATAAATAAAGCCTATAGGCATGGTTTCTACCTATACTACACTAAACATGCACAATTCCCTCCCATATTCACTATCCAGCCCTAATCGTATGTTTACAAATTATTACAGACCATATCAAATGAATTACAGTAACTACAAAGAGGAAAACAAGAAGTTATTCTATAGGGAGCCTTCAAACAGGCCCAACCTTCCAGCCTCACCCTTTCGAGTTTCACAGCCTTACAAAGCCTGGGTGCGGCAAAGCTCCCTAAGGCCCTTGTGAGGGCCCTGGCCAATACCAGCACCCAACAATTGCCAAAAGTTGAGATAGGTGCAGTATAGAATTACCTGCCTCAGTGTGTCAAAGTTTAGAGGGAACTCAAGTTCCCTTAGCAATGCTCACACTGAGGGGGTGGAACCTAAAGGTCTAAGAATAGTGTGAAGTGCTTGTAGTTTAAAAAGATTTGAGTTTGAAAGGGAGTTTTGAAATAACATGGCTTCAAAGGATAATATAAAGATCTTTTATGAAAACTAGTTTGAAAAGGAAGCAGCAGAATAGTCACAACTCAGCAGGTATGCAGAGTTCAAGAAAACAAACATAAACAGGGGAAAGGGGTTAGGGACAAGTAATGGTAGTAGCATATTTGCACGTAATCAATCCTTAGAGCAAAGTTACAGGTTCTCAAACAATCACAATTATCACATAGCACTAAGTATTGAACAGAGTCACATGCTCGATGCAGACTTGAATCATATGACATCTAAGCATTATGGAGAGGGGACAGACTTATAGTACTAGGAGTCATGCAGAAGATGAAAACACATAAGAGATACTAGTCATGCTGGGATAAGAGTAAAAGTAGCCACATAGGAAAATAGGTAGGCTAGTTTCACAGGAGTCAAACAAAGTCATAATGAATCACACAAGGGAAAGCAGGAGACATATTAGGCTAAAAAGGAAAAGGGGATAATAGGGACATGTTAGTTACATGGTAGGCAATAGAACCACAGGATAAAACACAGAAGGAATAGTAAGTAACTAATCAAGAATTGGAGCATATTGTATAGAGATAACATAAGACTAACTTAGAGACATACTGGTCGAATAGTAAGGAATTGCAAGATGCAGCACTGTGCAGAATGAGGGAGCAGCAATAAGGCAAATAGAGAGAAAAAGAGAAAGGGCGCAAGAGAGAATGTAGAATTGTCTCCTTGTTATTGAAAGAGTGAAAGTACTTATAGTTTCGAAAGATAGGCAGAAAATGGTAACAAATAATGGTTCAACACAATTACGGAAGTAAACCCCAATAAGAATCAATTAATGCAAGTACTCCCTTTAATTAAGGGATCATTGTTCAAACGGTAACAGAAAATAATAATATAAGAAAAGAAAAGTCGTGCAAGGCTGGTCTCAACACATAAGGAAAGAGATTTATCAAAGTATAAGGCATGTAATAGGGGCTAAATTCAAACTACTCTAATTAAGGAAAGTGTATACGAATTATATGACAAAATTACCTATGGAAATGAGGCAAGAAATATCTAGAAATCAACAGAGAATCTCGAGTGAGATTAAAATCACAGTGAATAATTGTCAACCAAGGGGAATATCACATATGAGCGGGCTAGGCATAATATAAACAAGGAAAGACAAGAAATTAACATGTCTTAATTAAGGAGGTACTCAAAAATCAGTATAGAGTATCACAAAAAAATCAATGCAGTACCAATCACAAAGGTTTAGGGATTCGAAGAAGATAGAACAACTCACAATATTGTAAGCGCAAATAACGTATAATAGACAGAAATCAGAACTTGGTACGAATCATGATACGGATAAATGAAAGGAATAGTCAGGAACCCTAAGCACATAGCAAATAACACCAGAGATCACAGAGTATCCACAAAGGCAAAGCACTCGTGCTAAACAGATTAACATAGACGGCCAATAAACTCAGACTCACAAATTGAACCAAGAAATTCGGGAGTTTTAACAACAAATGAGTCAAACAAGAGGAAAAGATCAAATAAAGTTAGAACAAGGTAAAAAATCACAAGAATAACGCTAAGAAGTTAAAAGAGGACTGTTTCGAAAAAGGGTTTCGAACCCTAGTTTAAAAAGATGAGAAATCGTTTAGGAAATTGAGAAATCTTTGAAGAAAAGATGGAAATAACTGATAATATGTATATATCTATTACGGATCTAGAAAAATCGAAAAGTTCAAAAGTTAGGGATTCGTAAGAGAATCAGAGATAACCGGAGAACCTGCCGTGAAGCTCGAAGGTATTGGTGATTGTTGCATGGTCGTGTCAAAACCCCACCGGAGAAGGCCGGAAAATCACCAAAGCGGGAGCCCTAGTAGTGGTCCAGCATGGTTGAAACGCATGGAGGTCTCAAAGACGGAGAGGATCAGAGAGATAAGGCTTCAAGGCGGCTGGTGGTCGAAAAAAGATGAGCCTGGAAGTGGCCGGAGATGAAGGCTGGAGGCCATCGGAGAACCAGAAGGTTCTAGAGAGAAGGGGGAGAGGAAGAGACCAAAAGAGAGAGAGAGAGGCGTCTTGGAAATGAGAGAGACGAGGGGGGGAGGGGTAAGTAAGGGTTTAGTTATGGTAACATTGATCTGGACCGTTGATCTTATTTGATCAACGATTCAAATCAAGTGTGGGGTTTGGCCGGGTAATTTCAATACTGGGCTGGGTCATTTAATTGGGGTCTGGGTTGGGTTTAATTGGGTTCAAAATGTGGCTAAGTTTTAAATGAAATAGGCGATGTGTTAAATACCCAAATAAAAATAGGTAATTAATTAATTAAAATATCTAATAAGTATAAAAAGATGAAATTAAGTTTAAATAGGTAAAATTACAATAATCAAATGATATTAAAAATGTAAGAAACATAAATTCAAATTTTAAAAGGTATAAAATGTCTAATTAGGCCATAATTACAAAATGATTGTAATTATAATTAAATAAGACCCAATGGTCAATTTATGAAATAATTGGATTTTAATAAGTAAAAAGTGATTATGAATGACATACTGAACTGGAAAATATTTTGAGATTTTTAGAGCACAATTTATGAATTATAAAAATATTAAAATATTAAATAAATAGGGAAATAATTTAGATAAAATATGGAAAATTAGGGAAAATACTCATTATTGCAAAGAGTGATTTTAAAAGCTTATATACAAGTTTGAAAATAATTTGAGGAAAATTGGGTATCGACAGCTTGCCCTCTTTACCCGGGAAGGATGAAAGAGTTGTCGGGTAAAGATATGATGGTATTTTTTGACCGAGATGAAACCGTGGGATAGAATTCGGCCGCACCTTGGCTTTTGTGCTGCCTACATATCCCTGGTTTTACAGGAATCAGGTCGTATGTAGTTCCGAAATCATCAGCGAAATATACCGGTGATGTTTCACAAGGAGGAACGCAAGGTGCGAGGTAGGGTAAAAGTAGGAAGTTCTTACGGGGTTGTGTCAAAGAACTGGAGCTGTTTGCTCCTGCTTGGTTGGCTGTTCCGGCCGGGTTACCTGCAGATAGAGAACAAGCGTATATTGTGCATAATATAAACATGATGCAAATTCCCGTCGGAATATGAATGTTGTCCTTGGACATTTAGGATGATGTCCTTAGACCATGATGTCCTGGGCCATGAAACGCTTGGTGCGGGATTCACAGGCTATGAAATAATGTTCTCGGGCCATGAGGATGGTGCCTCCAAACCATGATGCCTTTGAATAATGATATGCACGTTGAATATAAGAGATCCTTAGGCCATGAAATTATGTTCTCGGGCCATGAGGATGGTGCCTCCGAACCATGACGCCTTTGGACAAGTTGGCGATATTTCAGCCCATGAAGAATGCAGTAGTATGATATTGGCAAGACAAAGCTTAGTCTTGCGAAAAAAAAGAGGTCAGAGCTTAGCCCGACAGAAGGCGTAAATAAATAAGGTGACTGCTTTGAAAAGGTGGAAAAGAGCTTAGCGTAATGAAATAAGATGTGGAGAAAGGTAGCGTAGAACCTCGGAAGGCGGAATGATAGCCTTATGCAATGCAGGAAATAAAATGCAGGGGAGGTAGCGCTTAACCACAGAAGGCAGAAAGGTAGCCTTATGCATATGCGAATGCAGATGGAGGTAGAGCTTAACCTCGGAAGGCAGAAAGGTAGCCTTATGCAGATAGAGGTAGAGCTTAACCTCATGCAAACGGAGACAGAGCTTAGTCTCAGAAGGCAGAATGGTAGCCTTATGCAAAGATGCGAATGCAAATGGAGGTAGAGCTTAACCTCGGAAGGCAGAAAGGTAGCCTTATGCAAAGATGAGAATGCAAATGGAGGTAGAGCTTAACCTCTTGCAGACGGAGATAGAGCTTAGTCTCGGAAGGCAGAATGGTAGCCTTATGCAATGCAGAAAATAAAGTGACAGTAAGAGTTCTTAGCTGGTGATAAAGTGAAGTGATACGATTGTTGTGAATGAAGTATCGTTTGCAATGATGATAATAGTAAGCGTTGGCAGGTGCGATGAGTTCGAGAGCGTATCCTTGAGAAACATGTGTCTTGTGGGGATAATGAGATGCCTTGGGCTTTTTCTGTATTTGTGCCTGCATCCAAAGAAAAATCGTGACTTCCGTAAGGGGAAGGGTTAGTTCGTATCCCCGCTGGCTCGGATCGGCATGTCTGCTTGATGATGATAACTTTGTTTGTACCACAACTATTTTTTGAGAAATAAATATGCATTGTTTTATAAAATAGGATATAGCATATAATTGAAGAAGAATAATTTCTTTGGATGAACCGACGACCACGACGCGGTTCAAGACATCGCAACTTCTCTTGCTGCTGCGACTTGAGGGTCCTCCTCAACATTTGCCCCAGTTTGATGGGTGAAGGCTTTTGGTTGTTACTGGTGCGGTGCTCGGCTGAACTTGTTTCGGAATTTTGAGGTCCCTCATCAAAGATCTGCCCCAGTTTCCATTCGTGGGGAAAACTGAAAATTTTATTAAAATATGACCAAACCCATAGGGCTGCCTACGTATCCCCTCTTAAACGGGAATCAGGTCAGGTGTAGTTCAATTTACAACATAGAAGCATATCGATTACACATAGTAGCGCTTGACTGCATCTGAATTGATTGGTTTAGGCCAAATTTCTCCATCCATTTTTGCCAGTATGAGTGCTCCTCCTGTTGATGTGCGAACCGTGGTGCGATACCCCAACAGAGCAAATGATAATTTCTCATGCCATTGCTTGTGCTTTTCTATCATTTTCCTCAATATCTTTTTGATGTTTTTGTTGGCAGCCTCAACGGCTCTATTCATTTGAGGTCTGTATGCTGTAGAATTCTTGTGCATGATCTTGAAGATTTCACACATTACTCTCATCAAGTCACTGTTGAGATTGGAACCATTATCGGTGATGATTGATTCTGGAACTCCAAACCGACAAACAATGTGGTCGCGGACAAAGTCGGCTACCACTTTCTTAGTAACTACTTTGTATGATGCTGCTTCGACCCATTTGGTGAAATAGTGAATGGCAACCAGAATGAACCTGTGTCCATTGGAGGCGGCACGCTCGATTGGTCCAATAACATCCATGTCCCAAGCGGCGAACGGCCAGGGTGAGCTTGTTGCATTAAGCTCGCTGGGAGGTACCTTTATCATATCCCCATGTATTTGACATTGATGGAATTTGTGGACATACTGGATGCAGTCTGTTTCCATTGTCATCCAGAAATAACCAGCCCGAAGTATCTTCTTTGCTAGAACAAACTCGTTCATATGAGGACCGCATGTACCAGCATGTATTTCCTCCAACAGCTTCGTTGCTTCCTTTTCCTCGACACATCTTAGCAAACCCAGCTCGGGAGTCCTTCTATATAGGATTCCTCCGCTGGGAAAGAAGTTGTTTGATAACCTTCGAAGAGTGCGCTTTTGAGTAGCGTGTGCAAGCTCTGGGTACTCTCCCTCTACCAAGTACTCCTTAATGTTATGAAACCAAGGCTTTCCATCTGCTTCTTCTTCGACGTGGGCGCAGCAGGCCGGATGATTGTGAATCCCCACTGGGATAGGATCAATGAAGTTCTTATCTGGATGCTGGATCATATATGACAAGGTGGCCAGTGCATCGACGAACTCGTTCTGGATTCTGGGAACGTGCTGGAATTCAATATTTGTGAACCTCCTTCTCAATTCTTGCACATGATGTATGTATGGCAGTATCTTGGAATTCTTGGTCTCCCATTCTCCTTGGACTATGTGTATCAATAAATCTGAGTCACCAATTACTAATAATTCCTGAACATTCATGTCGATGGCCAAATTGAGCCCAAGGATGCAGGCCTCATATTCAGCCTTGTTGTTCGTGTAGGGGAATCTGAGTTTGGTGGATACCGGGTAGTGCTGACCGGTTTCCGAAATCAAGACTGCTCCAATACCCACGCCTTTGAAGTTTGCGGCCACATCAAAGAACATCCTCCAACCGTCGTAAGATTCCGCAATGTGTACGAATGACACTTCCTCATCAGGGAAATACGTTTTCAATGGTTCGTATTATCCATCCGCAAGATTTTTAGCAAGATGATCGGCTAATGCTTGTCCCTTGACCGCCTTTTGAGTTACGCAAATGATGTCGAACTCACTTAACAGGATCTGCCATTTATCTAGCTTGCTAGTGGGCATGGGCTTCTGAAAGATGTACTTGAGAGGATCCATCCTTTATATGAGGTACGTTGTGTAGGCACAGAAATAATGCCTCAGCTTTTGTGCGACCCAAGTCAAATCACAACAGGTGCGCTCTAATAGAGAATATCGGGCCTCATACGGAGTAAACTTCTTGCTGAGGTAGTAAATTGCTTGCTCTTTCCTCCCTGTTTCATCATGTTGCCCGAGAATGCAATCGAAAGCTACATCTAATACGGCCAGGTAGAGTAATAGGGGTCTACCCGGCTCTGAGGTACCAAGACTGGTAGTGTGGAGAGATACTCTTTGTTTCTGTTGAAGGATTTTTGACAATCCTCAGTCCATTTGGTGGCATCATCCTTTCTTAGGATTTTGAAAATTGGTTCACAAATGACGGTAGACTGGGCTATGAACCGACTGATATAATTGAGCCGTCCCAGGAAGCTCATAGCATCCTTTTAGTTCCTTGGTGGTGACAATTCTTGGATGGCTTTAACCTTTGATGGATCTAGATCTATTCCTCGACGACTGACAATGAACCCTAGAAACTTGCCAGCAGGAACCCCGAACGCACACTTTGCAGGGTTAAGTTTCAGATTGTATTTCCTTAACCTGTTGAAGAACTTTCTCAGATCTTCCATGTGATCAACAACTTTCTTTGATTTGATGATGACGTCGTCCATGTATACCTCGATCTCCTTGTGAATCATATCATGGAATATAGTATTCATGGCCCTCGTGTAAGTGGACCTTGCATTCTTCATACCGAATGGCATCATCTTGTAGCAATACACTCCCCACGGCGTAATAAATGCCGTTTTCTCAGCATCTTCCTCGTCCATCGAAATCTGATGGTAACCAGCAAAATAATCTACAAAGGACTGCAGCTCATGCTTGGCACAAATATGAATTAAGATGTGTATGTTTGGTAGGGGGAAGTCGTCTTTTGGACTGGCCCGGTTAAGATCCCGGTAGTCGACGAAAACTCTGACCTTCCCATCTTTCTTTGGTATAGGAACAATGTTAGCTAACCATGTAGGATATTCGACAATCGGAGAACCCCGACGTTGATCTGTTTGGTGATATCTTCTTTGATTTTCAAGCTCATGTCTGGTTTGCACTTCCTGAGCTTTTGCTTCACTAGCGGGCATGTTGGATTGGTTGGCAGCTTGTGGGCCACAATAGATGTACTGAGGCCAGTCCTTTCATCATATGACCAGGCGAATATGTCCTTATATTCCCTTAAGAATTCCGTATATTCCTCCTTTTCTGACGGAGACAAATGAATGTTGATGCGTGTTTCTTTGACATTCTCCACGTTTCCTAGGTTGACGACCTCGGTCTCGTCCAAGTTAGACTTAGGTCTGTTCTCAAAGTTCTCGACCTATTTAGTAATATCCTCAGGTATATCATCCTCGTCTAACTCGGAATCCGTTTGTTGTGTTGCCTCGTTGCAGATCACAGTCGTCGGTTCATCAAAATAAGTAATAGTAATGTTGTGTAAAATAATGTAATGGGGAGGAAAGCAGTAGCAAGTAAATATAAGATTTATAAAGAAACTGGAAATGCTTTGATAAATTAAGTAATTGTTTAAACATGGGAGCTCTTTCTTGCGGAAATTAAAATGCGAAAAGAAAATTCTTTAAATAAATAAACTGTAAATAATACTTGTTTTGTTAGCCTTGCTACCCCGAGGCTCGATGGGCTTTGGTTGTCCTGATGGACCTATTGTTGAGACATGATCCCTTGCTCATGACTTGTATAGAAGGGCCTTCCTCCCCCTCCTCTTCAAGAATGACACAGCAGTCCATGTCCTCATCATCTAGAAACAGATCCATCATTGTCGCTAGCGCCTCCTCCTCGTCTGTACCATATGTGATATCAGCTGGCTGGAAAGTCTGCTCTATGTGGGGTATTGGCTGCTCCAATGGGTCGTAGGGGCAGCGCCATGGTGGCGACCAGTCCTTGAACTCCTCTCGGGCTGTATGCAATGATCCTCATAGTTCAATCCCTCAACCCCTTTAACTCCTTCGATGCCTTGAACTCGGTTGGTCAATTTCTTGAGTTCCTCGGCCAGATTCCTGATGAGCTCGTCCTTCTCGTCGGACTCATGGGTATGCGGTGTGGAATGAGCTACGTTTTCCACATAAATGGGGTTGTCATAAGCCTGGAGGTGGTCTCTCGTCTGATCCTGGAGAGGTGGAGTGTTGTAGTGACATGTGTTGCGTGGTGCTGGTAGAACAGGATCTTTGGGGTGATTGGGTTGTTTGGGGACGTTTTGGGGTAAAGTGGGGTTCAGAGTATTTGGGAAGTGAAGTTTGGGACGTTGAGGGAGAATGATAAGTGGGCCAAATTCTTAACTTGGTCAAGTTCCCCTTGGAACTTTAGCAGCTTCTTCTCTAGTGGAGTCAAACCCTCATGCAGAACCTGAATACCCTGACCATCAGTGATCTCAACCTGTTCATCCATGCTGTCATTTCTAGTACCGCTTGCATTTTCCATCTTGGTTTTACCATTGCTTTTTCCTTTGGGAGGACTGGGAGTAGGAGTAGGAGGAGGGCCCTTTGATCTGGTGCAATAAGTTGTTGATGCCAGAGTGCACGAACTAACCTTTGGGGAAGGGGAATAACTAAAAAAAGGTAGTGAAGTTAGTGAAGATTATGAAGAATATTGCGGTAATTTAAACACGTAGTGCGAAAAATGTAAAACGCATCCTAAGTTGGGGAACCTCTTTATGCCCGAGGTAGGCCTAACGACAAATTAATTTGGAGAACTTAAACACAAAATGCCTCATTTTATTGATAATAAAATAGACGAATCCAACTCGACTCTAAGAATGCGAAAATATAAAATGTCACTAATGGCCAGATGGCCTTATTACATCAAAGGAGACAAAATAAAAGACACTCATATCTACTTGGTCCGGGAAGGACCTTCCCCAGATTCGGCACCTCTACTTGCCTTGATCAACATTCCTATCTCGCGGAGTCCCAGCAGTAAGTAGGTCTTGGCTAGAATTCCCGCTTCAGTTCCCTCGGTCTTTTGACAAGTCTCGATCCTCCTAAGGAACTCTTCCTCCAAGTCAACTATGCCTTGTTCCAAGTGTGCTAGCCTCTGGGTGGAAGTGATGGCCATGTCCTTCCATTCCTCGATCAGCTTCTTGTTGGCTATGTGGATTTTGTGATGATCTTCTTCACAGTCACGGAGCCTTTTGCGAAGCTGGTTGATCCTAGTTGTTGTCTCGGATTTCTCATCTATGACCCTATGTCCTCGAGCAAACCCTGGCTCAACACTTCCTCCCCAGTTATCTTCCAACCATCCCATACAATAAGGAGAGCAACCAGCATGATATTTGTCAAGCTTGATAGTATCCTTCTCCAACCGGATCCTGCAGTGCCACATTTGCTGAGCTTAACATTTGTGAGGGCTATCATCATTTCAGAAGTCTGCCCTGAGATGACTCATTTTCTCGACCCTTGGGATGACTTGCTTCCTCCCTGCCTACCTCATGACGCGAATCGGGACGTAAGGGTATGTCCTTCTAAGACCAATCAATATCAGGAACGGAGTGTCTCTAGTCCGAATGATGAATTCGTCGGTCGGGAACCACTCGAACATCCACTGGATCTGATCCTCGGTCAGATTTTCCAATAACTCGACCCATCCATTGGCATTTTTTGGCTGGGAAAACATGTCAGGGATGTAGTTCATACGCTTTGGATGATGGATAGGAAGAATCGCAGCAATTCCCCAATCCTAACGAAGTAGTTCCTCCGGAATCCAATGAACAACAACGATTACTTAGGATCAGCTTGCGAATTTGTGGCACCGTAGTAGAATCATTACCAATGGCACGTTGTGCGCCTAAGTGCGAAAAGACAGTGCAAGCTTTGTTATGCCGAAACCTAAATGTATGTCTTGACGGTAGTCACCTCTTTGCAGATGCTCGGTGAGCCAAAGCTGAAGTAACAGGTTGCAACCCTCAAAATGTTTCGCTCCTCGTTGACAGTTCTCCAAAGCTCATTATATGTCAGCAACAATCATAGGTACAATGCTGAAATCCCGTCCGTCGATCCCTTCAATTAAAGTCTTGGTAACCATAGCCAATCTAGTGTGGATTATCCCCTTCTTTGTCGGGAAGACCATCAATCCCAAAAAGCAGAATATGAAGACGAATACCCGGCGGTGAATATGTCCTAGAGAGGTGAGGGCGAACTCTTCCTGGTATGTGCGGTAAGACTGACTACGACCATACCTCTCGTACAAATAGTCAAAGGGGATGTACGATTCTTCCAAGCAGACTAAATCCGGATTCTTCTTGAGTCCCATCATCTTGAGAAACCCCGACCTGTTCGGTTTTCAGGCATCAATAACCCTTGAGACTCCCAAGGCAAACCAGCCAAACCCCCTATCTCCTCTAGCAGCGGTGTCATCTCATTGTTCCCAAATCGAAAAACTGACCGATCACAGTCCCAGAATAAAGTGGCAGCCTCTATCACCGTGTTATTAGGCTGAATGTCCAAGAGAGAGGGCAAGTTGCCCTAGTGTTTTCTGACTGCTGTTTTGTCACTTGAGTGCAAGTCTTCCCACAAATTTAGAAGTTTTGGGTGGATGTTGGTGACCATGCCGAATCTGGGGACCTCGTGCTTCATCTCTGCAAAGTAAACAGGTTAGGCCCTTACCCCCGCCGGACTCGACTATTTAACATCAATATTAGCATGACAATTTAAGTTCTCCAAATAAATTCACCGAACGTGAATGCGTCCTTTTGGGTTCCAGGGAAACCCAATGGACTTTGGACAAGGCTATCCTAAAGGCCATTGTGCGGACGACACGTTATCCTGGCTAGGTTTGACCATGATGCATGCAACATACA
This sequence comes from Nicotiana undulata, assembly GCA_005239495.1. Lineage (NCBI taxonomy): Eukaryota > Viridiplantae > Streptophyta > Magnoliopsida > Solanales > Solanaceae > Nicotiana > Nicotiana undulata. Next base: position 15,516 of record ML288885.1, read on the forward strand.
ATAGAGTAAGGTTTCTATTGGGGTTTTAGACTGGTACCCTTGAGCGGACGACTCAAGGGGGAAAGGCACGGAACTGTCGACTGCACCGCTGATCGACTAGTTTTACCGCAAATACGCCTTTCTGAATTTAGGGGGTGATAATATTATAATAGCGCAACCACTCATTGTAAGCGTTGCTATAGGATTTTTTTGGCACGAGTGGAATATGAATGCGGAGCATGATATGCAATAATAAGAATTAAATAGATAGGCATGTATTTTCACGTTTGAGGAAAACGGTAAAGAAAGGAAATACAACAGTTATAATGGAAAGGTAAAAAGTAAACAGTTAACAACATATAACGGGGAATAGGAAAAGGCGTAAGCATTTAAATGTAAATTAAAGGTCCAAATTCACAAAGAAAATTGTAATGGTATAAGCCTAGGGAAGATCCCCAGCAGAGTCGCCATGTTGTCGTGCCCCCTTTTTTCTATCGCACAGGTTAGGTACGGAGAGATCGGGTTTATGACATTTTGGACGACTCCTTAAAAAGAAAGGGTTTAAGGAAGAGTCGACACCTAAGGATTTTTATGGTGCGTTAGGGAACCTAGAGTTGATAACTCATGAACTAGTTTGCGTTACTAGAGATTGGGTAAGGGCTTGATATTATCCCAAGGGGAAGGTGTTAGGCACCCCTCAAGATCCACAACTGTGGGTCCCAGCCAATAAGTTTTGTGAATTTGGACGGTGAACAAGTAACAAGTAAGGTTCATATAAGAGGGGACTTCAAACAAGTATGAAAATCTTTAAAGGTTTTGGAATGACATTAGAATAACATTTGAAAGAACTGTCCTAGGTTTAAAGTAATACGGATCACTTCAATGCAATACCCGGTATGTCACACCTCGAAGAGGCGGCTACACGTGGTATTAGTGCACCGGTCATCATATCCGTATTCTACCCTTCCCACCCCGTAAAGGTCATTAAAAATGCGCGTGTTGGTTACGAATGCTTATTGCGTGCCACTACCCGTCCCATTCTATAAGTCCTAGAGGGTGTTTAGGACTACTAATCCTACAAGGTGAGTACTAGGATGGACCCCTAGGTTTAAAGGACAAAATACTAGGAGACATACTAAACAAGTAGGACTGCACATATAAGGGAACGTATAAAGACAAATAAAGGCTCACAGGTCCCTCCACACATAGACATGTAAGTAGCACGTCTCAAACACGATTAAAGTCTTAAGACGGGAGTTCAAAAATAGGAATTTTAATAAAATAGTAGGTCGTAGGAATCTGAGTTGGAAAACTTAATGAAGGCAGAAGATTTAATTAAGACTGAGTGACTTGAAGGATAGTTGATTTTCAAAAATACAGTAGTTAAAGGCAGTGGTAAGATTTAGAAGTACGCAGTGATTTAAATCTTTCAGAAAACATAGAAGAAAGTCATTAAAGCATATGTTTGAAGTAATATAGGGATTTTAAAAGATAAGTGACTAAAATACAGTGGCTTAACGTAGAGTAATAGTTATTAGTTTACAGAGAACTGTAGTAAAAGAAGTAGTAAGATGGTATCAAAATATAGTAACTTTAAAGAAATACAGAGCAAGGATTCGAAATGGCACGATTTTGAGCAGAGTGAGGTATCTTTGAAAACAAAGTAGTTTGAAAACATAATAGAACAGGAATCAGTAAAGATCAGTAAAAGGAAATAGATGCACAACTTCGAGACTGTTTTAAAATAGAGCATGAGTTTTAATAAAAGCAAAATGAACTTCAGTGAGGTAAAACAAGAATGGGAGCAGCAGGGTTCAAAATGTTTAAAGGGGCTAATTAAACTAGTAGAACATAATTGATTTGATTTTAATACGCATTAGGCCTAAAGTTTGCCTAGGCGTCGTATACATTGCCTAACTGTCTCAAAGGGTGAACATGCATATTTCAGTTCTGATTTAAAGGGACATTAATGATGATACATTTGCAGAAAACGTTTCAAACCAGTTGACCATATTTTAGCGGGATTATTGAATTAGATACATGTTAACTAGGCGTTCAAGTTCTGATAAATAAGAAGTCCTAAGGGAAGGATATCTAATGCACAAAGTATCACCCTAAAAACATGGTTTTTATGGTTATAAAAATGCATGAGCAATACATTATGGTAGCTTTTGTTACTCGTTTAGTTATACTGGGAACATGGTGTCAGATGGCATGAATATAATAGATGTGTTGAAATAAAGAACCTAAACATGATTTTTAATGCATGGTATGCATGTCCTAAGCATGATACTATTGCACACATAGGGAAATAAAGCCTATAGTCATGGTTTCTACCCATACTACACTAAACATGCACAGTTCCCTCCCATATTCACTATCCAGCCCAATCGTTTGTTTACAAATTATTACAGACCATATCAAAGGAATTATAGTAATTACAAAGAGGAAAACAAGAAGTTATTCTATTGGGATCCTTCAAACAAGCCCAACCTTCCAGCCTCACCCCTTTCGAGTTTCACAACCTTACATAGCCTGTGTGCGGCAAAGCTCCCTAAGGCCCTTGTGAGGGCCCTGGCCAATACCAGCACCCAACAATTGCCAAAGTTGAGATAGGTGCAGTGTAGAATTACCTGCCTCAGTGTGTCAAAGTTCAAAGGGAACTCAAGGTCCCTAAGAAATGCTCACACTGAGGGGGTGGAACCTAAAGGTCTAAGAATAGTGTGAAATGCTTGTAGTTAAAAAGAGTTGAGTTTGAAAGGGAGTTTTGAAATAACATGGCTTCAGAGGATAATATAAAGATCTTTTATGAAAACCAGTTTGAAAAGGAAGCAGCAGAATAGTCACAACTCAGCAGGTATGCAGAGTTCAAGAAAACAAACATAAACAGGGGAAAGAAGTTAGGGACAAGTAATGGTAGCAGCATATTTGCACGTAATCAGTCCTTAGAGCAAAGTTATAGGTTCTCAAACAATCACAATTATCACATAGCACTAAGTATTGAACAGAGTCACATGCTCGATGCAGACTTGAATCATATGACATCTAAGCATTATGGAGAGGGGGTAGACTTATAGTACTAGGAGTCATGCAGAAGATGAAAACACATAAGAGATACTAGTCATGCTGGGATAAGAGTAAAAGTAGCCACATAGGAAAATAGGTAGGCTAGTTTCACAGGAGTCAAACAAAGTCATAATGAATCACACAAGGGAAAGCAGGAGACATATTAGGCTAAAAAGGAAATGGGGATAATAGGGATATGCTAGTTACATGGTAGGCAATAGAACCTTAGGATAAAACACAGAAGGAATAGTAAGTAACTAATCAAGAACTGGAGCATATTGTATAGAGATAACATAAGACTAACTTAGAGACATACCGGTCGAATAGTAAGGAATAGCAAAATGCAGCAGTGTGCAGAATGAGGGAGCAACAATAGAGCAAATAGAGAGAAAAAGAGAAAGGGCGCAAGAGAGAATGTAGAATTGTCTCCTTGTTATTGAAAGAGTGAAAGTACTTATAGTTTCGAAAGATAGGCAGAAAATGGTAACAAATAATGGTTCAGCACAATTATGGCAGTAAACCCCAATCAGAATCAATTAATGCAAGTACTCCCTTTAATTAAGGGATCATTGTTCAAACGGTAACAGAAAATAATAATATAAGGAAAGAAAAGTCGTGCAAGGTTGGTCTCAACACATAAGGAAAGAGATTTACCAAAGTATAAGGCATGTAATAGGGGCTAAATTCAAACTACTCTAATTAAGGAAAGTGTATGAAAATTAATATGACAAAATTACCTATAGAAATGAGGCAAGAAATATCTATAAATCAACAGAGAATCTCGAGTGAGATTAAAATCACAGTGAATCAGTGTCAACCAAGGAGAATATCACATATGAGCGGGTTAGGCATAATATAAACAAGGAAAGACAAGAAATCAACATGTCTTAATTAAGGAGGTACTCAAAAATCAGTACAGAGTATCACAAAAAAATTAATGCAGTACCAATCACAAAGGTTTAGGGATTCGAAGAAGATAGAACAACTCACAATATTATAAGCGCAAATAACGTATAATAGACAGAAATCAGAACATGGTACGAATCATGATACGGGTAAAAGAAAGGAATAGTCAGGAACCCTAAGCACATAGCAAATAACACCAGAGATCACAGAGTATCCACAAAGGCAAAACACTCGTTCTAAAAAAATAAACATAGATGACCAATACACTCGGACCCACAAATTGAACCAAGAAATTCAGGAGTTTTAACAACAAATGAGTCAAACAAGAGGAAAGATCAAATAAAGTTAGAACACGGTAAAACCCCACAAGAATAACGATAAGAAGTTAAAAGAGGACTGTTTCGAAAAAGGGTTTCGAACCCTAGTTTTAAAAAGATGAGAAATCGTTTAGGAAATTGAGAAATCTTTGAAGAAAACATGGAAATAACTGATAATATGTATAGATCTATTTCGGATCTAGAAAAATCAAAAAGTTCAAAAGTTAGGGATTCGTAAGAGAATCAGAGATAACCGGAGAACCTGCCGCGAAGCTCGAAGGTAGTGGTGATTGTGGCATGGTCGTGTCAAAACCCCACCGGAGAAGACAGGAAAATCACCAAAGCAGGAGCCCCAGTAGTGGTCCAGCATGGTTGAAACCCATGGAGGTCTCAAAGACGGAGAGGATCAGAGAGATAAGGCTTCAAGGTGGCTGGTGGTCGAAATGAGGTGAGCCTGGAAGTGGCCGGAAATGAAGGCTGGAGGCCATCGGAGAACCAGAAGGTTCTAGAGAGAAGGTGGAGAGGAAAAGACCAGAAGAGAGAGAGAGAGAGAGGCGTCTTGGAAATGAGAGAGACGAGGGGTGGTAGGTAAGGGTTTAGTTATGGTAACATTGATCTGGACCGTTGATCTTATTTGATCAACGATTCAGATCAAGTGTGGGGTTGGGCCGGGTAATTTCAATACTGGGCTGGGTCATTTAATTGGGGTATGGGTTGGGTTTAATTGGGTTCAAAATGTGGCTAAGTTTTAAATGAAATAGGCTATGTGTTAAATACCCAAATAAAAATAGGTAATTAATTAATTAAAATATCTAATAAGTATAAAAAGATGAAATTAAGTTTAAATAGGTAAAATTACAATAATCAAACAATATTAAAAATGTAATAAACATAAATTCAAATTTTTGAAAGGTATAAAATGTCTAATTAGGCCATAATTGCAAAATAATTATAAATGCAATTAAATAAGACCCAATTGGTCAATTTATGAAATAATTGGATTTTAATAAGTAAAAAGTGATTATGAATGACATACTGAAATGGAAAATATTAAATAAATAGGGAAATAATTTAGATAAAAATATGGAAAAATTAGGAAAAATACTCATTATTACAAAGAGTGATTTTGAAAGCTTATATACAAATTTGAAAATAATTTGAGGAAAATTGGGTATCAACACCTCTTTTAACGTTTTAACATTAGATCTTTCCAAAACATACATACTAAACACAACATTCCAAGCCTCTAAGAGTACGGAGAAGTGTACATAGACTTGCCGGCAAGAAGGCCCCGACTATACTTCAAAAGAAATAACATATACAAAAGAAAGTCAACATGAACTACACACGGACCCGAGAGGAAGTGGGGCTCACCAGGACTGCTGGAAGGAAGGAGGGGAAAGCACCACTATCGGGGATCGACGCTACCTGCTAAAGAACCATCTACATCCATATAAGAGATCTAGCGCCCTCGGCAAAAAGGGACGTTAGTACCATTGAATAGTACTAGTATGTACGAACAAACCTACTCTAAATAGGATAAACATCAACAATCAAAGACACAAATAGAGATATCATACGACGATTCACCGAAGCAAGGGAAAACACAAACAAGAATTTCCACATCCCCCATCCCGATTTTCCATCTTTTGGTTAATGTTCTTTTAAGTTCATCTTGTTATTATTATTACTGATCCACCGAGTCGTTTTCACATGGAGTCCGATCTCTGCCCGATCGGCTAAGCCATCCTAGGTGAGGCCCGAATATCATCACATCTCATATCACCACCGTGGCATGTTCACACGAAGTTCGGTCACTGCCCGATCGGCTTGGCCATCTCAACTGAAACAATGAGGCTATAATCATCATCATATTACAATTTCATGTCTCCATGTGTACGGGATGGAGTCCGATCCCAGCCCGATAGGATAAGCCATCTCACCCTAGGACATTCTCCTGTCGATTCATGGATAATTTAGGTCATTTTTATCATTTTCCGTATTTTGATTCCCATCACACATCATTTAATTCTTTGATTCATATTTCATGTCAATCCAATCCTTTAATTCAGATTCCATAACAACCCAATCCATTGATTCATGATTCATATCAATTCAACCTCTTGATTCATATTTTCAAATCATTACAATCTCTTGATTCATATTTCATATCCATCCAACCTTTCACATTTTCCACACCCATCACATAAGAGGATCGCACCCATAGTAAAATAGGGAACATGATGATCACAATTTATACACTCAAATAGCATAACAACATGGCAGTACATGGAACAACATAGAAGAAAGGATTTCTCAATTAGGCACATAGAACACATAAATTCCATAGATAATCCACAAGAGAATCATACCCGGAAAGCGAACACAAACAGGTTTATCCTATGAAGATTAGAGTTAGCCATACATACCTCGAGTCGGTATTTTTCCTTAATTTCTATCACAAATCACCGGACCCTCTAGCACCTTCAATCTAATTCACAATGTGACACATTTAAACTTATAATTAGGTATCAGGAAAATGTCTTGAACTCATTTGGGCATTTTATCAAACGCTATGTGTTCCTTTAGATTTCATAACCTCTTTTTAGTGGAAGATTACTCGAACCTACTTCCCTTTACTAGATTATGGTAAATTAATTACATGCATGCAAGACTCTTAACCCCATCTCAATGAACTAACCTATGTGTGTTTCATTTCAACCAGAATATGAGAATTAAGGGTAATGGGGTGGAAGCTTACCTTTTATGGTGAAGAAGATAATGTCTTACTCGATCAATTCCAGGCCTGAGTGACGATGGAGAATCAAATTGGTAAAGGTGGGGACTTTCTCTCTCAAGAACTCAGTCTTGCTTCTCTCTAATTTACCAGATTATAGTTAAAATGAAGGGGATGGGTGTTTTATTAGGCTGGGGGTCGGGTTTTAAAATTTTAAAATGAGAAGCCCAGATGCAGGTTTGCGGTCCGGAATGCGATCGCATTCCGGTTATGTGGTCCGCAAACCTGCCGCATAATTGGCCCTCAATTGGGCAAAAAAGAGAAGCAGACTGCCCAGGCATGCGGTAACTATGCGGTCCGCATACCTATTATGCGATTGCATAGTGCGTCGCATACTCCCTCCGCAAAACTCAAGAGCAAGAATGCGACAACTGTGCGGCCCGCATTCATGAAATGCGATTGCATTTTTGGGCCGCATAGCTGTCCTCAAAATGGGCAGCAGACTGTCCAAGTATGCGACCACTATGCGGTCCGCATACCTGATTTGCGATCGCATAGTGGACTGCAGATCCGCACAAATCTGAGAAATCAAATACTCTAAGTCCTGGGGTATTTTTCACCCCAAAATGGTTTGATTTAAGAATTCCTACAATTATATCAACATGGGGACCTATCTCGACATCGTTTTTAGTTAAAACATATTACGGGTCTTTGCAATGGCGGTATCAGTGGGTGTAATAGTTCCGTTGGTCGGTGCATGTTGTTAGCAAACCGTTGGCACTTGTCGCATTTATTTACGAAGCTTTCAGCCTCTTCTTCCATCTTGGGCCAATAGTACCCACCTCTGATTAGGGTTTTGACCAAGGATCTCGCCCGTGCGTGATTTCCACAATGTCATTCGTGGACGACAATTGTATTGTCTTTATTTGTTACTTCTGCAACTGCTGCGAGGTTATCCAATGCATCCGCTTCTGTATTTTCCTCTCTAGGTATTTGTATATTCTTCCACGTTTTGAATTGCCTTACGAGATCTCGCACCTTTTCTAGATACTGTTGCATCCGAGTCTCCCGAGCAATATAAGTCCCCTGCATCTGATTTACTACCAGCTGAGAGTCTCTTTTGATTATGATTTGCTCGATTAAGAGTTCTTGTGCCAGTTCCAACCTTGCAATGACAGCTTCGTACTCTGGATCATTGTTAAATATAGGATAACACTTGATAGATTGTCATGTATTTTCACCCGTTGGTGATATTAAGACTATGCCTAAGCCGACACCTTTTATATTAGAAGAACCATCAGTAAACAAGGTCCATAGACCCGGATAAGCACCGTTAAAGAGTTGTAACTCTTTTTCCACTTCAGGAAAAAGGCTATTATTAAAATCAACAACAAAATCAGCTAAATTTTGAGACTTTATTGCAGCCCTAGGCTGATACATTATGTCATGCTCGCTTAATTCTATGGCCCATTTAGCTAACCTTCCTGATAATTCCTGTTTATGCAGAATATTTCTCAATGGATACGAGGTCACAACAGTGATTGGATGACATTGAAAATATGGTCTTAATTTTCTAGATGCCATAATTAGAGCTAAGGCTAATTTTTCTAGATGTGGGCATCTAGTTTCAGCATCTAGTAACGTCTTGCTTACATAATAAATTGGAGATTGTTTACCTTTGTCTTCCCTTACCAGTACTGCACTTACGGCAACTTCTGCAACGGCAAGGTAGATATAATACCTCTCCCCCTCCTTTGGTTTTGATAGCAACGGGGGTTTTGATAGATAAGCCTTTAGATCTTTGAGAGCCTGTTGACATTCTTCAGTCCATTCAAACTGATTTTGCTTCTTGAGAACTGAAAAGAATTTAAAACTCTTCTCGGAAGACCTGGAAATAAATCTTCCTAAGGCTGCAATTCTGCCTGTTAGTCTTTGAACTTCTTTTTCGTTCGTAAGTATATCAGGTATTTCTTCTATAGCCTTAATTTTAGCAGGATTTACCTCTATTCCTCTATTTGATACAAGGGAAGCCAAAAATTTACCTGATTCTACGCCAAAGGCACATTTTTATGGATTCAATATATTATACCTACGTAAAATTTCAAAGGTAATAGAGAGGTGCTGGAAATGATCCTCTGCATATGTTTATTTCACCAGCATGTCATCGATGTAAACTTCCATCGTCTTCCCTAGATGTTCCTGGAACATCTTGGTCACTAGCCTTTGATAAGTTGCTCCAGCATTTTTTCAGGCCAAAAGGCATGACTTTGTAACAATAAGGCCCCCTGTTTGTAATAAAGGAAGTTTTTTCCTCGTCTGAGGGATCAATTTTAATCTTATTATAACCAGTGTACGCATCGAGAAAGCTTAACAATTCATGACCTACGGTGGCATCAATCATTTGATCTATATGTGGTAATGGAAATGAATCTTTGGGGCATGCTTTATTTAGGTTAGTGTAATCTACGCAAACTCTCCATTTACCATTCTTTTTAGGCACCACTACAGTGTTAGCTAACCAGTTAGGGTATGTTACCTTGCGTATTGAACCAATTTTAAAGAATTTTTGTACCTCTTCGTAAATCACTTGGTTCTTGATGGTCCTTGCTTTCTTTTCTTCTGCTTAACAGGTACGAAGGATGAATATTCATTTAGCTTATTAGTCATCACTTCTGGAGGTATACCTATCATGTCTGAATGGGACCAAGAAAAGCAATCTACGTTAGCTTTTAAGTAATCAATTAATTTACCTCTTCGGATTGGGCTTTGCCTCGTGCCTATGTGAACTTTCTGTTCAGGCTTTTGTTCGAACAATGGAACATCTTCGAGCTCTTCCGTGGTTGTTTTGATGTGTTCATCTTCCTCTGGATCTTGAATGACATCAGGTCTGGAATCTACATTTGTATGATTTGGTACCTCTTCTGTGGTGACTTGATTCACCTTCTCATGGCTATCTTCTTTCGTACATGTTTCAGAAATAGTACCTTCCGTACCTATTTGGGTAGTAATTTCTTCAATACCTATTTGGGAGATATTTCTTTCTTGGGAGATTCCCTTATCTTTTGATTCTTCCACCTCTACTTTTTTGTTGTAGTGTACCACGGAATTTATATTTCTCGCAGTTTGTTGATCGCCTCTAATTTGTTGAATTCCCCATTCGGAAGGGAATTTAATTACCTTATGCAAGGTGGATGATACTGCTTTCATGTCGTGGATCCATGGTCTTCCCATGATTACGTTATAAGCCATGTCAGTATCGATGACTTGGAACCTGGTATTTTTGATTACTCCCTCAGCATAAGTGCTAAGTTCAATTTCCCCTTTGGTTATAACCGTAGAGTTATCAAACCCTGATATGGCTCGTGCCTTCGGGATTACTTGATTCTCCAATAGCATTTCTTCCACGAATCTTAGCAAAATGATATTAACTGAAATACATGGATCAATCAACACTCTTTTTACGTTACTGTCATGAATAAGTAAGGATATTANACCCCGATATGGCTCATGCCTTTGGGATTACTTGATTCCCCCATAGCATTTCTTCCACGACTATTAGCAAAATAATATTGACTGAACTACCTGAATCAATCAACACTCTCTTTACGTTAGTGTGATGAATAAGTAAGGATATTATCAGAGCATCGTTGTGAGGAAGCATTAATCCGCTGATATCTGCATCATTTAAAGTTATATTGTCTGCTTCCAGATTTTCACGAACCTGCTTTCCATGTGTAATTTTGAACTTCGTGGCTGCTTTGCAGACCACTCTGTTTACTTCTTCACCTTCGTGTATCACGTTGATAGTTCATTTTGGAGATAGATGTTTTGGGGGATCCTGCCTGTTCTTCATGTATGACTGCTTACCTTTTTCACTAAACAATTCTGTTAAGTAGCCCTGTTTCAATAATTGTTCTACCTCACCTTGCAAAAACCTGCAATCTACAGTTCTGTGTCCATGATCATTATGGAATTCACACTAGAAATCTGGGTTCCTTTTATTTGGGTTTGACCTCATTTCTTTGGGACATCGAATCTTATCACCCATATTTCTTAATACTGAAATTAGTTCAGAAGTACTTACATTGAAGGTGTGATCCTCAATTCGTGCATTACCTCTAGTTCGTTCATCCAGATCCTTTCTGGATCTTGATGAGGATGAGACCGCATCTCTGCTTGATGGTCTATATTATGACCGAGTGTTTTCAAACCTGGGACGAGTTTCTCGTCCCGAAGGTCCCATATAAGTATCGTACCTATTTTTACCTGATCTCCTGTCTGATTCGGAACGTCTAGATTATCTTTTGAACGAGCAATGGTATCTTCTTCTATACGAAGCTTGGTGTTGTACCTGTTATAAACATCATTCCATGTCGTAGCTAGGAATTCTCTCAAGCTTTCCTTGAGTCTTCTCGTGGCTTCTGAGCTTTTGTCATTTAAATTGCTTGCAAATGCCATGGCTGCCCAATTATTAGGCACCATTGGTAGTAGAATTCTTTCTCGTTGAAACCTGTCTACAAATTCACGAAGTAGTTTCGTGTATCATTGTTTTATTTTAAATATGTATCCATACTTTTCTCGACTTTTTGCGCACCGGAGTGTGCTTTTATTAATGAATCTGCAAGCTCAACAAAAGAATCAATAGAGTTTTTCAGGAGAAAGGAATACCATGTTAGCTCCTTTGGTAAGTGTTTCTCCAAACCTTTTGACTAAGACCGACTCAATTTCTTGTTTAGTTAAGTAGTTTCCCTTCACTCCGATAGTAAAAGCAGTCACATGGTCGTGTGGGTCGGTTTTCCCGTCATACTTAGGAACATAAGGCATTTTGAACTTCTTGGGAATAGGCACGGGTGTTGCGCTTGGTTTCCAAGCTTGTTGAGAATATCTATCAATGCCAATGCCTTTGATAACAGGTGGTACTCCAGGAATTTGTTCGATTCGATCGTTTTGTTCCTTCACCTATTTCTGCAAAGTTAGTAATAAAGTCTGTAATTCGGAATTATTAGACATACCTCGTCTCGCTTCGCGAGATTCATTAGGAGTATCCCCCCTTCCTGAGTTTGCCAACCCAGACTGAGGATTTTCCACGGTGATGGTATTATTGAGGGGTGGTGTCAGTGGTGCAGGTGACGCTGCCGGTAATCCCCTCTCAAATTCTTGCAAAGCTTGGCTTACATACTCTGCAATCATTTGTTTTACCTGATCTTGTTCTACTGTTTGATCATTACCATTATTATTGTTGTTGGATCTTTTTAGGGATTGCTTCCTTGAACCTCGTGGGGTTCTCGCGGGTGATGGAATTCGATCCCTTTGGTGGTTATTGTCGTTTGAGTTCGACATAGTTCAGAGAATATTGCTTGAAGAGAAAATAGAGATTATCAGATTCCTGGTAACGAAATCAATTTGTTTAACCAAAGAATCAGATCCTTTGACCAAAGCTATTTTTAGGATAAACCCGGGTTTCTGATAACCAAGGTAAGACTGATAATTGTAGGTAAATAAATAAAGGAAAATCAATGAGAATCATGAAAAGTAAAGTGTATTGCAATAGTAGTTCGAATGTCCCTTACAGGTTATATTTTACTCCCTTATATAGGGAATTTTCTAATATAACGTCTGCCTTTTTCAGTGATTGAGCATTAATGACTAATTATGACATTAATGTAACGTTACAATGAGTAACCGTAACTGTTGCGTGAAGGTTGTGTAACGTGTGGATCATTAATTGAAGATCTCTAAATCTGCCCTTTGTTCCGCCCAGATACATTTTGATCGTGTCTCTTCATCTTCTTAATCAGATTGAGACTTCCGTAGCTAATTACCTCGTGGGTGTGATTTTCCATGCCTCTTTGCCTCGTACCTCTTCATAGAGTCCCGTCCAGCTGTCGTGTTTTCATTGCTCCACATGGACTGCTCAGTCATCAAGAATTATTACACGTGTGAAGCTCTTTTTTACCAATACAAAACTGATGTCAAGTTTGTTCTTACCTTCGATGATGATGATGATGGTGATGATGTGGAAGGTGGACAAGGCGGATCTGAACATGAAGGGGGGGTCGAAGGAGAGACTACTCCCGACGAAGAGGTTGCCCCCGAGAGAGAGGCAGTTCTGGGAGAAGAAATTGGCCCAGGGGGAGAGGGGGGATGCCCCCTCGGTGTAGACAGGAACTTTTCTTTTTTTGCATTTCCTTTTTGTTGAACTCTCTGTATGTACCATCTTTTGAATGTATATAAAAGAAGATGTTTTCTTTATTGCTTTCTCAATCTTTCTTGCCTTATGTTTTCCATTCTTTGAGCTATGTATTCGAGATTCCCTTTTGAATGGTTTCTTTGTCGCGACCAGGTTCGAATAAGGCTCGAGCCTTTGAGGTTTATATCTTTAGCGTTGATTAGTGACAAGTTTTAGACCATAGTCAATAATGTTTTTTTGGGCTGGGGGCGATCAGGTTCGAACCCTTAATGCGTCGACCCTTAGGCTCTTTTATATCGGCCCTTGGGTACTTAAAAAGCGGCTATAACTTTTCCCTTTTTGGCAAAAGACATAAAAGAAATTATGCCTTAGCATATTTTTTATACCCATTGGGTTTTTCGAGGGTTCAATGGTCGGAACCCCGATTTTCCTAGTTCGTTTGCGTTGAGGTGATTTAACATCTCGAAGGCTGATGTTCTTGAAGCCTTAAAAATATTTGGGGGCCGATTTTATCGAAGCCCATGCTTTGTCGAGGGTAGCCTTATTTAACAGGTTTTTCAAAGTGTTTGAAGGCCTTAGATTATGGCAGAAGTCGGACGTCTTCGAGCCGCGTAATTCTAGCCATGGCCTTTTTATGTGACCGTAGTCTTTAATGTGGCCATAGCCTTCGGGTATGTCTTTTGGACTTGTTTCCCGATGATATTTCGAACTTGTTTGAAATGTTAGTCCCCGAGCGTGATGGCCTTGGCCTTTATGTCTAGGGGTTCCTCTTTGAGGACTTACGAGTTTAAGTTTGCATAGTTCGAACGTGTTTGACTGTCGATGGTAGTCCTTGATAGTCGAGGTGTACTTTGTGTTTTGCTCTTGAGCCTTTTCTCATATAGAAGCATAAGTATGGAGTAACAAATTTCTTCGAGACACAAAGTGTTTAATAGAAAAGGTGCTTCTTTCAATAATTCGTACATGTGTACATGTTTTGTCTTTGAGGCTTGGTAATCCTATATGGACACGGTTCCTTCGACCGTTTGGCCCATTACAAAGTTTTCCTATCGAGACCTTCTTAGGCATGAAGTATTTTCCTCAAAAATGAAGGTCCCCGAGGGTGATGCCCCCCAGTATTCGAGGTTGATCGGAAAGAAGCCTTGGATACTTGTTGAATTCCTCTCAGGTAGCATATAATTGTTGCCTCATTAAAAACCTTGCCGGAAAAAACCCATTTGGGGTAAAACCCGGTCTAAGGAAAAAAGAGTGCAATGCATGCTTTAAAACCTAAGGTCTACGAATTGAAGGGTGTCTCGACGTCTTTGATCGAACACCTGCAATGAGTTAGTCTTAAATATAAATGGAAAAAAGGAGAAGGTAATACCTTAGAAATAATATCGTTTGAGTAGTGATACATTCCAATTGTTTGGTACTTGTTCGTCTTCCATTGTGCTAAGTTTGTAAGATCCCTTCCCAACGACTCTGATGACTCGGTAGGGTCCTTCCCAATTGGAGCCTAGCTTCCTTTCATTTGGGTCTCGAGTATTGAGGGTAACTTTCCTTAGAACTAAGTCCCCAATTACGAAGTGGCGAAGGTTCGCCCTTGTGTTATAATACCTCTCGATACTTTGCTTTTGTGCGGCCATTCGAACAAGTGCAGCTTCTCATTTTTCATCTAGTAGTTCAAGACAAGTATTCATAGCCGCGTGGTTTGAAGCCTCGGTAGTATGCTAAAACCAGATGCTAGGCTCCCCGACCTTGACTGGAATCAACGCTTCAGACTTGTACACCAAAGAGAATGGAGTTTCCCCTATGCCTTATTTCGACGTTGTTCGATATGCCCACAGTACCTCGGGCAATACTTCTCTCCATTTCCCTTTAGCATTATTCAACCACTTCTTCAAATTTTGGATAATAGTTTTGTTTGTGGACTCGGCTTGGACATTTGCACTTGGGTGATATGACATCGATAAAATACTTTTTATCTTCTGATCTTTGAGAAACTTTGTCACTTTGTTGCGGATAAATTGCTTCCCATTTTCGCATACTATTTTAGCGGGTATCACAAACCGACACAGGATGTCCCATATGAAATTTATGACTTCTTTTCCTCTTACCTTCTTGAAAGTCTGCGCTTCTACCCAATTTGAAAACTAGTCAGGCATAAACAAAATGAACTTAGCTTTACCTGGTGCCGTTGGCAGGGGGACGATGATGTCCATCCCCCATTTCATGAATGGCCACGGGGATAGGACCGAATGGATTTGTTCACCGGGATGATGGATAATTGGTGCAAACCTTTGGCATTTGTCACACTTTCGAACGAACTACTTTGAATCTCTTTCCATGATATCCTAGTAATATCCAGCTCTAACTACTTTACGAACCAAAGAGTCGGCGCCAGAGTGGTTCCCACAAGTGCCTTCGTGGATTTCTCGCGACACATAATCGGTGTCCCCCGGTCCTAAGCATACTGCTAGTGGTCCGTCGAGTTCCTCCTATACAATGTTCTATTTTCATCTAGCGTGAATCGAGCTACTCTGGCTCGTAGGGTCCTCGACTCCTTAGGGTCAGATAGGAGCCTTCCGTGCTTCAAATACTCAACATATTTATTCCTATAATCTGACGTCAAACTTGTAGAGTTTATCTCAACATGGCCTTCCTTGACCACGGATCTCGACAGCTGAACAACAATCCCCGGGACAATATCATCTTCTTTGACCGATGATTCCCAAATTCTAGTGCACCGGCCTCAATGTTTTGATCTCGAGGTATATGGTCCAACGTCCACTCCTTGAAGCGGTGCAATGTTACTTGTAGCTTGTCCAAGTATCTTTTCATTCTATCTTCTCGGACTTCGAAGTTTTTATTTACTTGGTTCACCACCAAAAGAGAGTCACACTTGGCCTCGATGACCTCCGCTCCCAGGCTTTTGGCTAATTCGATACCTGCAATCATGGCCTCGTACTCGGCCTCATTGTTAGTTAATCTAGAAGTTTTGATGGATTGTCTAATGACACTGCCCGTAGGTGGTTTTAAACAATACCGAGCCCGAACTATTTCACATTCGAGGCGTTGTCTGTGAAGAGGGTCCATACCCTCGAAGATGTACCCATCATTAGTAGAAGTTCCTTTTCTACTTGGGGCAGGTGTAAAATCTGTCACGAAGTCTGCCAAATTTGAGACTTGATAGTCGTTCGGGGTTGATATTCGATATCGTACCCTCCAAGTTCAATGGCCCACTTGGCCAATTGTCCCAACAGCTCAAGCTTATGCAAAACATTTCGAAGTCGGTGCGTGGTTAACACACATATGATGACATTGGAAATATGGCTTCAGTTTTCTAGATGCGCTTATTAGTGCAAGTGCTAACTTTTCTAAATGTGGATACCTAGTTTCACCATCTCCTAAGGTTCGGCTTACATAATAAACAGGAAATTGTTTACCTTGCTCTTCTCAAACCAACACGCCACTTACCGCTACCTCGGACACAGCCAAGTATAAGTAAAGTTTTTTGTCTGCCTTCGATTTCGGGGTTGAGTTTCATATTGTATTTTCTTAAAATCTCTAACGTTGCCTCCAAATGAGTCAGATGGTCCTCTGCGCGCAGGGACTTAACTAGAATGTCATCAATATAAACTTCCATAGATTTGCCTATTTGTTGTTCAAATATCTTATTAACTAGGCGTTGGTATGTGGTACCTTCATCGTTTAGCCCAAAGGGCATCACATTGTAACAATACGTTCCATACTTCATGATAAACGAAGTTTTTTCCTGGTCCTCTAGGTTCATTTGAATTTGATTGTACCCGGAGTAGGCATTGATAAAAGTTAGGATCTCGTGGTCGGCCACAGCATCAATCATATGATCGATGTTAGGTAGTGGGAAAGAGTATTTAGGGAATGCCTTGTTCAAATATTTGTAATCTACACACATTCTAAGTTTGTTTCATTTTTTGGGGACTACTACTACAATGGGTAGCCACTCTGGGTATTTTACTTCCCTAATGGACCCTATTTTGAGAAGTTTAGTTACCTCGTCCTTTATGAATGCGTGCTTCACCTCAGACTGGTGCCTTCTCATTTGCTTCACTGGTTTGAACCTGGGGTCGAGACTCAACCGATGGGTGGTTATTTCCGGCGGGATCCCTGTCATATCTAAGTGGGACCAAGTAAAATAATCTATGTTATCGATAAGGAATTGAATGAGTTTTTTCCTAAGTTCGGGGGTTAATCCTGTTCCCAGGAATACCTTCCGTTCTGGTAGATGCTCGATCAATATCACATGGTCTAGTTCCTCGACTGTGGAATACGTCGCATCTGATTCCTCTGGGGCGACGAAAGCTCGAGGGGTAAGGAAGTCCTCTTCTTCGTCCTTGGCTACCTGTTCCTCGGATTCAATTGAGGATGTGGACTGTGATTGCTATTTTGCCACCTATTTTTCTTTGATGTTCGACTTCTCCGAGGTAGAGGGTGCTAGTGCTAGTTTCAAATCATGGACTGCAAACATCTCGTTCGGTGCGTGTTGCTCTCCATACACTTTCTTTACACCATCTTTTGTTGGGAACTTCATCATTTGGTGAAGGGTCAATAGCACTGCCCTCATGATATGGATCCACGGCCTCCCAAGCAATGCATTGTATCTCATGTCGCCTTTGATGACATGAAATTTTGTGTCATGCATAGTCCTGGACACGTTCACTGGTAGGGTTATTTCCCCCTTCGTTGTTTCGCTTGCCATGTTGAAACGATTCAAGACTCGAGATGCAGGTATGATTTATTCTTGCAACCCGAGCTGCTCTACGACCCTCGACTGATTATGTTCGTTGTGCTACATGGATCCACAAGAGCACGTTTAACTTGAACTTTATTTAACAGAATAGAAATTACCAATGCGTCATTGTGCGGCTAAGAGAGGACCTCGGTATCTTCTTCATTGAATGTAAGGGTGCCATCGGGCACGTAGTCTCGACTCCATTTCTCCCTTGTAATTGACACTTTGGTACGTTTGAAAACAGGTTCCTGTGGGACGTCGATTCCGCCAAAGATCATATGGATAACATGTTGAGGCTCTTCTTGGTCATTATTGCTATTGGCGTCCCTTTCCCTGAAACGGTTTTTGGTTCTGTCGCTGAGAAATTCTCAAAGGTTCCCCTCGTTGAACAATCGAGCTACCTCTTTATCTTAATTGTCTGCAATCTTCGGTCTTGGGCCCATGTGTACCGTGGTATTTACACATCAAGTTAGGATTCCTTTAAGAAGGGTCAGTTTGTATGGGTCTTGGCCACCTAGTATCTTTTATCTTTCCAATGGCTGAAACGATACCCGAGGCATCGATGCTGTAATTGTACTCTGATAATCGAGGTGCCTCTACTGGTCCTGCATGCCTATCAAACCCGGTCTTATTCATGAGTCCCCGAGGATTCTTTCCCGATCCACTCTTCGATCATTCCGAGGTACATTGTGCCTCGAACTGTTTCTTCGTTCTTCGGCGTATGGCTGATATCGTTCCTTCTTCGACTTTGGTTCTCTGCCTAGGTCCCTCTAATCTTTTACTGACAATCTTCTCGGATAGACCGAACCTGAGGGGGCTCCCAACTGGTCATCCTCGACCCTAATCTTCGACTGATGTCGGTTGTGTACATCCGCCCAAGTCACACGGGGTACACAATCAAGTTTTGCTTGAACTGTCGCGACGCTATCGAGCTTCGCTCCTGGGTGAAAGCTTGAACGGCCTAATCATCGGAGACTGGTGGTAGCTCCATTCGTTCCATATGAAACCGGGACATGAACTCCCTCAACATCTCGTTGTCCCTTTGTTTAATTTTGAAGATGTCTGATTTCCTTGTTGCGACTTTTATGGAAACAACATGTGCCTTCACAAATGAATCTTCCAACATGGCGAATGAATCGATAGAGTTCGGGGGTAGGTTGTGGTACCAAATCATCGCTCCCTTGGACAATGTTTCCCCAAATATTTTCAGCAGAACGGACTCAATCTCATGGTCCTCCAAGTCGTTTCCCTTTTTACCGCATGTGTATGTGGTGATGTGCTCATTGGGATCGGTGGTCCCATTGTATTTAGGTATGTCCGGCATGCAAAACTTCTTTGGAATAGGCTTTGGGGCCGCGCTCGGGGGAAAAGGCTTTTGAACAAACTTTTTGGAATCCAAACCCTTCAAAATCGGAGGCGCCCCTGATATTTGGTCGACCCACGAGTTGTATGTCTCCACCTTTTTATCATTATCCTCGATCCTTTTTTTCTCCTGACTCGATCCTTTTTGTGAGTTCTTCGATCATTCTTATGATTGTGGGGTCAGACCCAGATCCATTATCATTCGACCTTTCCGACATTGGCTCAGTACGGCTAGTAGTTTCCGATCCAACCACGCTCAGAGTCTTTTGTTGACTTTGAAGCTGAGCGACAGCTGCGATGACCCAAAAGGGTCATCCTAAGTAATTCTAGCTAAATCTATGTTTCGAGGCCCCGAAAGCCTCCGTTAATCTCACCTCGATATGTGTGTGCAGCCCGGGGCAGGTAGCTAGGAAGCTTCCATGTGAAAATTTGATAAAAATGGGATTTTTTGAATTGAATAATTGAATAAAGTTGACTTTGGTCAACGTTTTTGGTAAACAAACTCGGACCCGTGATGTGACAGTCCCGGAGGGTCCGTAGGAAAATATGGGACTTGGGCGTATGCCCGTAATCCAATTCCGAGGTCTCAAGCCCGAGAAACGAATTTTTAAAGAAAATTATTTTTTGGAAATAATAAAGAAATTTGAAAATAAATTATTAAGTGAAAACCGTGTTACCGGGCCCTTATTAAGGTTCCGAAGCCCGGAAAAGGTTTATTATATGTTATTTGTCTTATCTGTGAAATTTGGTGTGAAACGGACT